>BGPR01001341.1:257116-268223 GCA_013235015.1 Araneus ventricosus | reverse complement strand
CATGCAGAATATCAGCTTTGGTTTTATCGATACTTCCATGTCATTTATACTAATTTTAGTAGGCAGCAATGATATTAGATCCTCTTGACTTCTGTCTCAATAACATTCATAGTTTCTTTGGCCAACATAAACTAGATGGATCGACAATATCTTGTTCAAGATGGGGAAGGGTTTTGTAATCAAACTTTTTTAACGTAGGACTATGTTCTACCCATTGGGGTATCAGGAAGGAATTTGATTTACACGCCAAAACGCCACAAAAAACGTTGTATGGGAGTTCCTCTAGATCTCGGTTACTACATATGTTAAAACATAACTAATGTCTTATTTTAGAGATAAAGGGTAACAACAGAAGTTACAAGAAAAATCGGAAAAGAGTCACGCGAGTAAAGTAGTCCTACTCCTTTAACATCAGCGGCTGTTTGAAAAAGAGAGCCTCCCGTCATTTTTTTATTTTTTGGTCATTCACTGAGTATATCTTGATAGTTACTATTGATATACTAAATAAAGTTTCGTCAGAACAATTTTCACCTGAAAATTTCTGCTTGTATC
Organism: Araneus ventricosus; assembly: GCA_013235015.1. Classification (NCBI taxonomy): domain Eukaryota; kingdom Metazoa; phylum Arthropoda; class Arachnida; order Araneae; family Araneidae; genus Araneus; species Araneus ventricosus. Next base: position 267,671 of record BGPR01001341.1, on the reverse strand, counting down.
TATATTGTTCCGCCCCATCACAACCCCACTTCACAATTATGTCCAGAGGTATCAAGTCTCTTATAGTATTTAAGACCTCTTCTTGCACTTTGCACAATCGTATAATAGTGTGGTCATTTAGGGATTGCAATTTTATTAATTCAAAGGTTTCGTTACATTGACGTCACTCGGATAGCACAACTTTTTTGCCGCTTTAATTTTATAAGCTGGATATATGTTCTTATGTATTTTGTTTGTTTGTTGCCGTATTACTTTATACTGATGTGTTGACAAATTTGCGTCGACCATCAAACATTTGGTCTTGAGAAAGACCACTTTGTTTTCGGATTTAAAACTACTTCCTCGATTTTTTAAAAATTTCAACAACTGAATGCAACCATAAAGTAATTTAATTTATACCCATGTTAAATAGGGTTTTTCTTTAATTTTATTAGTTTAAAAACATCTATTTTTTTGGCTTTGTTCTTTGAATGAATTATTTTATTAACTCCTTGTGTTATCCAAGATATAATTATATATCGTACTCTGTACAAAATAAACTCCTCTTAACTTATGTTTTTACATATCTCTCTAGTGATCTGCTAGTCAAACAGGAAATAATTTCTGCTTTGGATTATTAAGTAGTTTTCAATATTTCAATCCTAATACAATTCAAGTACGGCAGAATGAGAAAAACAAGGACTACAAAAAGCCTTAGGCTATAAATTATTTAAGAAGTGAAATAATGTTTCTTTTGTCCATTATCTTCAGTACAGAAAAGACATTTCTTAATGTTCTAAAAAGATATCCCCCTCCATTATAGAAACTCTATAAATAAAACCATTGTGCATTTTTTTTACATAAAAACTATAACTGCTTTCTTAGAAATCTTGATGTTTCCATAAGAAAGAAATTGCAAGAAATTGTTAATTACAGATATTTTGAAGCGCTTTTGAAAAACGAAAGAATATTTTCATTTAATACAGTGATGATGTATTCTGCATCACTGTATTAATTAATAGATGTTTACAGAGTTTTCTAAAAGCAGACTATTGGAATTTTGAACTTAGAAAAAAATGACCTCTCAAAAGAAAGAGAAAGGTATGATTATTATATAAAAACGATCAAAGATAACATCAATAGATATGAAAATTGAAGAATTAATTTAAGACTCGGTCTATTTGGGGGGTCAATAATTTGTGATTAATAATAATAATAATAATAATAATAAAGTGAAACTGATCATGGCGAGAGGGTCGGAATATAGAGAGGGATGATGCGAGAAGCGCAGTCGTGGGGCTAAATAGCGTTGCGAAGATTTTAGGACTTGGCGGCAATTGTGGCGACATGGTAACCGAATTTGACGCCAAATGCTTGTTTGGAATCGTGAAGTGTCGGTGCTCGACGTTGGTTCTCGAGTTACAGCGAATCTTCTAGAAAGTTCGATCCTTCACCTCGCCAAACTATTAAAGGAGGACAGCTGCTCTGAAGTTCAGTTTTTGAGTTGGTCGAGCTACCCAAAGCGGTGAAGCTTATTGAGCCCTGGGATCATTTGCATAGTTCGTACTCTAATGTGTTTGAGTTATATAAGCGTATTTCTTTACTTATTTAAAGTTTTGACTGCCTACTGTAAATAATTGGCTCTAAATTAAGTTAATTTGATCTAAGGAACCTGCGTCATCATTCGCGCTTCCTTCTGTAATTCACAGACGGTACTCGGGGAAAAAGTATTCTAGTAAGTGAGTTCTGTACCGGCGTCCGTTGCACGCATTCCATGTCCATCCAAATGGTACAGTAGCTGTAATGGCTTCAGGAACAGGGACATGGGGAAATGTTCTGTCCTTTGCGCGCATCTTAACGGGTTAAACCTACAATTAAATAAGGGTGGTTTCGGGCAGTGTTCCTTAAACATAGATAGTTCAACTATCGATAGTGCAGTCGATAGTTTTCCCAAACTATCGACTAAAGTATCGATAGTTTTCTCCCGGGCAATACTATCGATAGGCTCATTTTCAGTCGATAGTTTAGAAACTATCGATACTATCGATAGCTCCAGTCGATTGTTTCAGTCGATAATTTTGAAACTACCGACAGTTCCAGTCGATAATTTTGAAACTATCGATGGTTCCAGTCGATAGTTTTAAACTATCATTTGAAAATGTTCCTACCGATAGTATTGCCGGGAGAAAACTATCGATAGTTTTGAGAAAGTCGATACTATCGATTGTTTCAGTCGATAGTTCCAAAAACCAGATACTATCGGCTTGGTGTCGATAGTATCGATAGTCTATCGATGTTTAAGGAACAATAGTTTCCGGCTGTCAGATATTTATTATTTAACAGCGAGAATTACCGATTCTTTGTTAAAGAATTAAAATATTGCAACATATTTATAAAAATATTTGTTATATCTTCTGTATCTGCACTTGTGAGAAGCTTAAACAAATGTAATGTTCGAAATATTTTCCTGCAAATGGCTATGAATTTAACTTCCGCTAAAATGACATGACCATCCGCAATCGGGGTTTGAAGATAGTGCTCGAAGGCAGAAGAGGTTTTGGATTGCAGATCTCACTTTGAATGAAAATATGTTCCGCTGTTTCTGTGTAACTTAAAAAATACTCTAAATGTATCAGAAAACGGAAATGCAATTGACCGATAGAAGCGAGTTCTTGTTTTAACTCAACCGTTTGGCAATTCGTTTCCTTGTTTATTAATTTGCATCCTAAGCAGTTATGATCAAACGTGTTGTCCGATGTTCCTCCTATATGCCATGAATGTTCCTAGAAGTTACTAAAATGACGTATGTGAAACGATTTTTATTTCTTGATTCGTTTTTAAGATGATGGCCGTTTAAATGTTTCCGTTTCAAGATAATGGGCGTTTCAATTGTTCCATTCATGTAGTTCATATTTTTTTCAGTGATTAATATCCATACGAAACTCCACTCATTATACCTCCAAAAATACCGATAGGTCCGAATAATATTTAATCGTAATTTTGTTCATACTGATAAAAGCCGACTTTTAAATATAAATTTTGATACTAATAAAAGCAGACATTTAACTGTAATTTTGTGAATACTGATGAAAACCGTGACTTGTATAAATATTTCGGGCTAAATCTTTAAAGTCTGCGTTGGAGAACAGATCTTGAATTTTTTTTGTATTCTTAATTTTCGGTTGGGGCAACGACGTCTACTGTTCTCATCAGTTGTATAATCAATTGCATCCTGAATATTATTAACTATTCTTCAGAATTTAAATTTTATGCCCATAATTTTGTGAAGAATTTAGAGGATTGTGAAGCCACATTATACAACTCCGTACAATGAACAACTATGAACTTTGAAAAGAAGAAATCGAAAACATACTTGTAGGCATGTGTTTCTTTACATATTTCAGTTACCACAAATAAAAAAAGTTCAGTGAAAAAATTTATGTCATTTTGTACATCGAGAGCAGTTGTTCAAAAATTTTAAAAAATATTGAACGCATTAAAGTCGATATAAAATATAAAACAAAACTATGTTTATGTTTTGATTTTTTTAAAATTTTAATATTGTTACACAATTTTTAAAATTAAATATAGAATTAGAAGTAGTTTATAAATTTTTTGAAAAGTATGAAAAATATACAAATAAGTTAATAAATATTTATTATTTTACTGATGAATCGTCTATGCAAAAATACAATTTTTTAAATAAATTTCACGAAATAAAATATTCATTATTACACCAAAATGTCATTAATATATATCGTTTTTTCAATAACGGCTCTTTAATCTTCTATTTTTGCTTATTTAAGAGATTATTAAAAATTCCGTTAAATATGCTCACTTTAAGAGTCTTTAATTATGAAATGATTCTTAAATGGCTCTAGTGCATATTCTAATCATTCCAAGAATAAAAATGAGATAATGTTTTAATTCTGAGAAATTATTCATCTAATTTCAATATTGAAAGTTTTAAGAACTTTATGTAAAATTACTTACGTACAACATAAGCTGATATTCTATAATTCCATTTTGGACTCAGAGCCTGTGTTTTGATTAATACCTTTACTGCCTCAGACATTTACTTTCAACATAGATTAGTTTTAAATAATGCTTCAAAGAGCATTATTTAAAACAATTTAATTTTTCAGTAGCAAAATTCAAAGCTTCGTTGTATAAATATTTTTATCTTCGAGATCTAATTACAGTAGAGTCTCCATAATTCGAGGTTGACGGGACCGGGTCTACCTCGAACAATCGAAAACTCGAATTATCGAAATCATTAAATTTAATAAATAAATAAATGGAAATAAAAGCAATGTTTAAATTTCAGTGTAGTATATTTAAATGAAAATGTACTTACATATTATTACATTACTGCTGATAGCAACAGGTTAATTATATCTTAAAATAATTGTCAATTGTTTTCTGTTTAAACACATTGCTCCTATACATCGATCTTATATATATCTCATTTTCTTTGGGAGGGGGCATTTCTGCAGGTGGCTTCAGGGTGCGCAGTGGACATATGACCCGTCGAACAACAATAAAAACTAGATGTAATAATTCTTTCACGTGTTGTGCATGCGTTGGTCATTATTTGGGAGCTAAACTGATTTTTTTCACTAACTCGGATTTATGGGAAGCTTGAACAATCGAGACTCGAATTATCGAGACTCTAGTGTAGTGATAAAATTATTCCATTCAACAGGTTTTTAAATTTTCCAGTCTTTATTTTGTCATTTCTTGTATAATTTTTTTAAAAATAAACTGCCTTTCTTACATTATTTAAAAAAAACTCATCCAATTGAAAAGTACCAAATGTTTTTCTTGGTTTTCCTCATTTAACTCTCTGAACCCGGCTAGAGTGAAAATTCCAGTACCTCAGAAACTGAAGTAAATTTTTGTTAACGAAAACAGAATGAAATCCTTCCTTTCTTTACAGAAATTCCAGGAGGACGACACCCATGTTTGGGCGATCAATTGTCAACAAAGAAATGAACCGATTTTCTCACGTAAAATTCACTGAGGCGCCCGAAACCGCCTGAGTCAGGGCTCTGTCGAATGGGGCGTTTTGAGGTGGAATAGGCCTCATAGGGTTAAACTAAAGATATGTATAATATTTTCCATGCTTATGTGTCACATTTGAGTGTTAAAAGAATGTTTGTAAATACGGCTCATAAAGAAACTCAACTAGTCTAGAAAATTATTCAAGAAAAAAAACATAAAAAATGGAATTATAGAAATTAATATTCGATTTTCTTAATATTCCATTTAATGGAATATCAAGAAATTTAAAAAATACAAGATAGGAAATACGACGCTCTTTTGTTTAGTTTTATAGTTTAATAAAAGTAAAATAATTACATATTTTGGGAAGTTTATTTTCCAGTTAACGAATTAGGTCCAAAACTCGATAAGGATCTAAAGTTTACATGTAAAATCCTCTTGTAAATTTCATATACCTTACTTTTTTATCTTCAATAAAAGTTGCCATGTGAACATCAATTGACACATGCATTCTTTCCTCTTGATTCGGAGGTCTAAAAGTCAGATTTCATCAAAATCTCGAGATCAAATATTTCGAAGTTCACAATACCATTTTTATGTGTACTTAAATACGAAAAAGCAATAAAAAATCAATTGAAACTTGAGTTTCATGTTCTTCTGTACTTTTAAGATATATCTACTTAGAGAATCCTAAGCACTTGAGTTATTGTTAAACGGTTTGCATTGTTTCTCTTAGAAATTATATGCTTCATCAACGAATGGCTTATTCCATACATACAAGGTGATTCAAAATGGTTCAAAGAGACTGTAATTGTACGTGAAGCATATCAAAACCTATGAATTTTATGTAGAATAACAAAATAGGAAGCCATAAGTAAGAGCTAAAAGGGGTGGATTGTACAGCATAATGAGTGCTCACGTCGATTGCAATGAGGATTGAGCTGACCGGCCATCATCACTTTAGCCAAAGACACAGCGAAAGTAACATATAGTTGTATAGAAAATAATATCATTCAAAGCAAGCCAAAATCAAAGAAAATCTCAGAGGGAATCGAAAAAAACAACAGGACTAAGGGCTAAGGGACTTTATTCGATATGGAATCAAAAAAATTAGGAAACTTTTCTGTAAGACGTTTGTATTACGCCAAAAATATCTTCTCTTAGCTCGAAATTTCCTAACAAAAGACAAAGGGGATCTGTATACCTAAAAAGCGTTATTTTAAAAGAAAGAGGAAACCCAAACACAAATATAAAAACTCTACTAAGATCTATTTAAAAATATTAGCCTTCTGGCTGTTAATAGTAGCGATCATAAAAATAAACTAACCCCATGCGGAAAAAAGAGAAAAAATGACCTCACGCTATCACAATCCCACGATACCTTTCGGTTAAAATAAGTAATCAGCAAATTTTTTTTAAAGAGACATCAGAACCATAGCGCCATCTATATTCAAAAAGATAAAAGAAAAGGAGTAAGAACAGGAATTTTAGGGAATGGAACTATGTCGTTGCATTGCATTGCTGAGATAATAGTATTATATTTAGTGTATGGAACATCTAATAGAAACGATTATAGAGCATTGAGTGTGTTTCGTGAAAAGCTGGTATGCGGTAAAAACTTTCCCCATCATGAATTGCATCGAAGGATTGGTAAAATCACCTATTTTCAACCACAATGGATGTTTATTGCGAAAAACGCAGTTTCACAAAACCTTTGATTCTAATGAGCAAACAGTTCAAGATGGGACGTGCGCGTATTAGAAATCTCTCATCATACGTAGGCATCACAGCTATTCCTAGTGAACAGACCAGACACTAAAGTCATAATTGGCATCTCGTGAAACAGTACTCCAACAAACTCCATCGTATTTTTCCAAAGTCTTTCACTAGAATAAAAATAATTGGAACCAATCCTTACTTAATACGAAAACGCAATAAAAAATCAATTGAAACTTGCGTTTCTTACTCTTCTGTATTTTTAAGATATCTCTACAAAGAGAATCATAATCACTTGAGTTATTGTTAAAAGGTTTGAATTGTTTCTCTTAAACATTATATGCTTTATCAGCGGTTTGCTTATTTCATACATAGAAGGTGATTCAAAAGGGCTCAAAGAGACTTTAATTGTACTTGAGTAATCCAACCATCATCACTTTAGCCAAAGACATAGCGAAAATAACATGTAGTTGTTCAGAAATTAATATCATTCCAAGAAATCCAAAAAAAACAAAGAAAAACTTAGAGGGAATCGATAAAAAAGCAAGGTATCCATTCTAGTCCATTTCTTCAAGGGCTGTTCACTTTAAGTCAATCAATTTTTTATAACATCCATGAATGGCATTTCTGTATAAAATTTATTTCGTCGTCATTCAGGCAGAAGTCACTACGTACACAACAACCATTTGATGGACTACTGCAGTCGATTAGAATTTGCAATTCATTATTTCACTATATACATATATATATAACACAACAAAAAAAACATAATATATTCAGGAAAACTAAAATATCATAGGCGAGCTTCTCTTCCTGACGAGCGGCTCGCCATGATATTTTTCAATTTATTAAAATTTTTGAATTTTTGTCTATTTTTTGGCCTTTGCTTCTTGTATGTTTTTGAGTTTTTGTCTTTTGTTTCTTGTTTGTTTTGATATATATATATATATATAAATCAAGAGTTTTCCGCATTTCACCTAGGTAATGTGCACATTAACGGCTTCCGTATCGTTAAAGTCCAAATGTTTGTTTCTCTCATTTCCTTTTCCTACACCTTCCCTCGCTCCCTCCACCTTTAGTTATGGTGTTTTAATTGATTGATGATTGATTCTATCAACTAATTTGTTGATTGTTTGATTGTATTAACTTGATTCTTTACATGTAGAAAACTAAATAAATAACATTATATTAATTTAAGCGTACAGAAACGTTGCTGTTGTTCCAGCAAAGATCTTATTTTCACTTTAACGAGTGTCTAGTAGATAATGTGCAGTTTATCTAGGTAATTTGCCGATTACCTAGGTAATTTGAGAAATGAAACAATTTTCGGCACTTTAGCTGAGCAAATCAGTTAATCTGTAGAGTAGCTAGAAAATGTGCACATTAACAGATTTTTAGAGGTAACATATATACAGTTAAATATTTCAATTAATCAAAACATGTGTTATATTTTAAATATATACAAATATTAATCTAGAAATTAAAATTAAAGTCAAATTACCTTATCAATAATCATACAAATGAAATACAAAATATAGTTTGATTAACGACTATTACACTAAGAAAAAGGATAACCTAGAAATGGAATTCTAACAATTAAATGCTTATGAGCCTTGGGAACTGATAAGTCGCATTAATCTAGATTTGTTGTGCCAACCCTCTGCGAAAGCCAATTGTTGGAAAAACGAAAAAGAAGGGGAATAAATCTTCAAAATCTTTCAAGATTAGAAACGAGAAAGTCTATAACTAATAACATACCAATTCAATAGTTATAATTTTTGTTAGGACTTGAGCATTATCCTAAAGACAGTTCCTCATTTAAAGTGAAAAAAAAATTTATAAATTAAGCTTTTAATACTATAATGAAACACTATAAAAATAGTAACTATAAATTAAATTTAACCTTTTAGAATAATATATATATATTTTTGGAAATGCACATAAAAATAAATAAATGAATATATGATGCAATCTTATTCTTAATATAGTGGCGCCATATTATATATATAGAGAGAGAAACCTGTTATCTAAACATAAGTAAGCCAACCGTAGCAACTAGAAATCTGTAAAATAATTTTTACTATTCATCATAAAGATTCAAATTTAATTAAGTTTAAACTGACCACATCTCGAAACCATAATTTTGGACTTAGTGACTTTTGCCTAAACAACGATTTTTCTAAGCCTAATTTGGCGCTAAAGCTTGTGGGAACTCATTCAGATCACCCTGAATATATGTATTCTAACTTTAAATGTAGTTATTCATTTCCTGAAATGATTTAAAATCATAGTTTTTTTTTATCTTTAGAAACACCTATTCACTATTTTGAAGTATTTTATTTCTATTGCATAATATAATGTTAAAAAAATATTCTTAAAGTAAAAAAATGCTATTTAGGCAGATTTTCAACAAACTGTTTTATAGCCAAACAACCTATTGAAATTGTATTCATGAATCAGAAATTCTGTATTCCTCCATCAATAATTTAAATTCTTTCGTTTTTATCTTACAAACCACACGATGAAAAGCATATGTAAAAGAAAACTCGAAAGGAAATCTGAATTAAAATAGCTGAACTTAGTCTAAAGAAAACGATAAATGTGAAGGAATATTTCTTTTTACAACTGAGCCGAGCGTAATATTTTTTTTTCTATTGAGAGGAAAAAGGATCGATACTAATAATATGCTAAAGTGCCACTTGGGAAGTTCTTGAATTATTTATTTTTCGACTGTTCGATTTCTGTTTTCATTTATGAGGTTGCCTTCGAAATAAGTGTGCTCGCTCTCTTTGCTTTGCATGTCAAACATTTATTAAGAAGAAAGACGCATTAAAAATTGTCTTTGGATGGTTTGATGCTTCTATCCCATTTGCAAAGACAGTTCTCGGTTGTTGGAAGATTATTTACGCAACAGAAAAAATTGTGAACAATAAATGTTTCTACAAAAATACCCTTCTTTCAAATAAGCAGACATTTTATAGTTTTTTTTTTTTTTGGAATTATTCAGAATTTGCATGAAAACTAAATTTGAAGTTAAAATAAGAAAGAAAGCAAACGGATTTTTCTGCATTGCACCGAACATGATTTTCAGAATATTTCGTAGATTTCAAGCAATTTCTGTCTACAATCCTATAGATTAGATATCGGGCTAATTAATACGAATTGTGATTGGTAATAGAAACAAACATATAGTTAAGCGCTTCATATTCTACATGCGAAAGTGCTTCTTAAACTGTAGCACTAGTAAGAATTATCAGAACGAGAATCGAAGTTTTCTCTCTTTTATGGGGTTTGGGAATATTTATACTATGATTTTATTTCATTTCGAAGAGTTGAAAAAAAAAACCCAGAATGCACATCGTTTTAGTTTTGGATTGATACGTAAGTCATATAGTTTTTCTTAATTTCTCTTTTTTAATCTTTATGTAAAAGTCGTATTTATCTTTTTAAGGTAAAAGAAAAATATTTTAAAATCCAGTTTTAGTTATAGAAATGGCATTAAAAGAGCTTAAATCTGAATGACACTAGCGAAGAGTTTCTTCAAACAGCTTCAATTTGCATTGACAAATTTTTGTCTGCGGACAGTGTTACCGACATTTGCTGTCGAATATGTTTGGGATTGAATGTATGCCACGAAGTGAAGTTTTCCGATGGTGCAGTAATGATGGATATGTGAACACATGTGACAAGACACAAACATTAGTTTAAATTCAGTGTACAATCGGAAAACTGCACTTCGTGACATCTGCTCTGAACTTTACACATTCTATCGTAAATATTGGTCAATATTAAATAAAATTGGTATATAAATAAATATTGGTCAATATTAAATAAAATTGGTATATAAATAAATATT
>BGPR01001341.1:234012-257106 GCA_013235015.1 Araneus ventricosus | reverse complement strand
TAAAATTGGTATATAAATAAATATTGGTCAATATTAAATAAAATTGGTATATAAATAAATATTGGTCAATATTAAATAAAATTGGTATACAAATAAATATTGGTCAATCTACACTATTAAAACTCGACGTGTATGTATGTATATATGGCTATTTTCTCACGAACCGCTGAACGGAGAAGCGCGCGGAAAGTATCAAAAGAGAATAATCCAAGGAATCAATTTTGACCATTTAAATTCCGAAATTTTAATTAGCAAAAAGATATTAATTGAAAACTAATTTAAAACAATAATTTTCATTGTTGCAGCGCAATTCAAACCGTTTTCATTGTTTAAAGAAATATTTAATTGCGTGTTTCTGTTTCATTGTTGAAAACAGCAACGATACAATATGGATTCCTCAACAATGCAAAATAGGTGGCGTTGTGTGGACGGAATATTTGAACAACTCTTTCCTTTTATTTAGGAGATAATGTTGGTCATGTGTCACGTGACCTCACTTCTTCTCTCCGCCAGGGAATGACGAATTATTCGAGATAGCCCGTGCAACTTCGGGCCATCCTGCTAGTATTAAATAAAATTGGCATATAAATAAATATTGGTCAAAAAATAAAATTCGTCAAACCAACAGACGCACGCACACAATAAAGATATAGCGTGCTGAACCTGTTTGGAGGAGTCATTAGCTAGGAGTTTCTTGTTCTGCAGCTTCTATTTCACTCAAAGAAAAACTATTGATAACCATCTTATAAGAGACACACCGACATACCTGAGAAATCTGAAAGTTCTACCACGTGGAATAGCTCCACTGCAGCAAAAATCTCCTTCTCATTTGTAATGGTTGAGATTGTGTCTCAAGTGAGCGAAAAGTACGTTCTTCCAAAATCAAGTGCTTAGCCTTCAACAACAGAGAAAAGGGCACTAATACGAAATTGCATTGAAAACAGGAATAATTCTGTACCGTATCTAATGTAAATATTGTTAGGTTAAATGAGTGAGGCAGAGGCGCAGGTGGAAGAAATAAGACCAGAGATTATCAAACACACATTTATTAACACAGACACAAAACAAAAACATCAAGACAGTAATAATAGCACATCACAGTTCGGCAACGGAACTTCGTGATCTGGTGAGAAGATAGACTCGCAGCCGTCCGCTACATGTACTTGGCGTCACGTGAGCATTGGATGCATCCGGGTATCAACAAACATCTGCGTTTTTTTGTCTTAAATAAAACTCCCTTGTGTCGTCCATCAAACAGTTCAGTGTCCAGAATGGTCACGGGGACGGGGGTAAGAGATGATGTTCTGTTCTATCATTCAGGTCACTTTTAAGTTATTATTTCATAATAGTTAAATGTGTTCTATTCTATATTTTAAATACCATGGTGAAAAATTAGCCGTTTTCAACCTTCAATAGCATGGACGAATAGGAGGAAAGTACTTTATACTTCTTCTCAAAGAAGATGCCACAAAGTTATTTACATATTTATATGATGATTTTTCGAGAATTCATTTTCATTGCTTTTATTGAAATTCAGTAATACTTGATCTTTAAAGGATCAAAAGTTTCATTATTTTAGCTATATGCAGAAGTATGAATACAGTTGCAATTTTTGTTATGAAAAAGTGCCGATAGTGAAAATTCGTTTAGTAGCATATTGTACTTAATTCTTGTATTCCTTTTCATAAAACATCATCACTGGATGAATTCGGTGTTTTCCGTTATGGTAAACATAGCTTTCTCAATAAATTGAAACTTTAAATGGCATATATTTCTTCGAATTCTACGCTAAATTTAGTTCGTAAAAATTCAAGTTATCTGTGCAATTCTCTCTAGATCATATACATGAATATAAAAAATTTGAGATTAAATCATGTTAGATTATTTTAAAGTCAATACTAATTCATATTTTATAAATAAATGTGCTATAAAGTGGTATTTATAAATATCCATTCTGTAAATGTAAATATATTGTAACAGCAATATTTCTTTATGTATAACCATATGAATTACAAAAAAATGAAAGTTATATTAATGAAAGTTATATGGTTCAAGTATAGGAGAAGCTGGGAATAGATGTTACAATTTTTTTCAAAATTTCTTTTAAACGAAACTATTAAAAGTATTTTTACGAAACACATTTTAAAATGTACTCTAATTTTTGACGATCTATAGCATATTTTTTAAAAACAATCATATAACGAAAATTTAAAAATATTAAAAGTTTTATACATTCATGTACATTTCAACAACTTATCCGACAATGGGGCATGTTATTACACTTGATGGGGTAAATTGTTACAAAAATATATTAATCAATAAAAGCAAATATAATATTTTTATGCTTTTACTATGTTATTATTTCATAATTCAGTAGACTAACGAAGGGCTTAAGTTCTTTTTTCTTCATAAATTCACTTAATTTCATAAGTTGTCTGATGAGCTATCGTCATAATAATTGTGCTGAATTACAGTTTTTACAAATATATAATTTGGAAAGACAAAAGAAACACATCTTCTTCTTTGGTTTATGTGCAATGTTGGTAAAATGAGATGAGACTGATGATTGTTGAGAAGAAGTGGGCAGGCCTCTCTTTGGTGATTTTGGTTTATTTTATAAAATGTCTCAAGAATCTGTGAAAATCCTCTTTCAAAATCCTGCCCACTATCCAAATTGATTTGCTGACCCTCCCCTTCCTTGTGATGCAGCTGTAAAGTTTTGATTTTATTTAAAGATTTTTCTAGAAATAAAAGTAGGAACTGAGCCGCCATCAGCACCAACAGCAAGAGCCATGGTTACCAAAGTGTCTCTCTCGACAGAAGTCACTGATCCACTCTGTTTGGTATCTTTTGTGGTGATTATCTTCCTTGGCTTCTAAACCGTTGTCACCCAGTCACGTTAACGCTGTAGATATCTTGTCCATAGAATTTGAATCCGTCGTGGAAAATTGATGAAAGAGGCTACAACATTTTTCCTTCTACAGCTCGTGTCTCTACTCTGTCTAGTCACTAAGTCTAGACACTCAGTCTAGTGCGGAAAGAAAGAGATTTCTTACACTTTAGAAAAGCTGACAGCCAGTCACTTGCAGCACTCTTACAATTACTCCAGCCCACTGAGATTTTTATTTAATTGTTAATTGCTTACTGATGAATCAACGATTTAAATTCTTTAGTAGAAAGACAGTAATACAGCTCGTAGCACTGTCTATGTACTGTTGAAGTTCCATCTCCTGATCATCTGTGAAGACCTGTAGAGGTTTTTAATATAAACAACGCTAGGCAACGTTAATTCTGGATATAAAAAAACAGAGCTTGTCACTTGTATGCAGCAGCTCCAAGAAATATTTTTTAAAATTAATAAAATTTATCTATATTTTAATCATTTAATTCAATTTAAACACGCTTAAATCAATTAAATTATAACATGAAACTGATTAGAAATATAGCCAACCATCGATAACAGTTTTAATTTTACTGCAGCATATTTGGAGTGTCATGAAATTAAAACCATATTTACCAGTCGTATTTCGCAATCAACAACCAGTCATGAATACTTCCGCTGCCTCCAGAAATGTTTCTGGAGCGTTGTATTCTCATCTATCTGTATTTTATAGTTCCTCATATCAATTTTGAAACGAAAACATATTATGTACAATTAAAAGTTGCTACACTCTAACAAGTAGCCCCAACAAAATTGTAACAAGTTGCCCCATGTGATGATATTTTATATTTTGCTACGTGGGAGTGGTATATTACACTTGCATAGATCTTTTAAATATAACTAGCTGACCTCCGGGCGGGTTCGCGGCCAGCACCCACTTTTCTCAGCACTGTTCCTGCCCCCTCGCTGCTTCGAAGCTCTCAGCCACTACTTTTTTCAATTTAAATAATGCATGAAGATCAGTGGAACAGACCATAAAGCCATAGTAGATTTCATATTCTTTGTAGACAACGGATTTATTTAAAACTTTAAAATATTTCAATAAACCTCAACTAGTTGTAATGTTTTGTATAACTTTCGTACGAATTTCGGCATGAAGCTCTTCAGATCCATAAATACAGAATAATATCGCCCTAAATAAAGAGTTTTCATCACCTTCAATAGGTATTTTAAAATATTTTTGACACGTCATTTTGATGGAACTGTTGGGGTCTATATATTTAAAATACTAGGGTAAAACCTTCAGACACTATATATGTTTATTCTATATGTTTTTTCGATTTTGTTAGAAAATAGGGGTAGTGGGGGCAGGCGACCCATGGTGACAGTTCTACACGTCATAGGCTTTCATATGAAATAAAAGTTGTCGAAAATCCGCCGGGTGATTGTGGCTGGCGAACTGTCTAAAGGTTTTCCCCCATAGAGAATGTATGGTGGAGAAATGTTTTTTCGATTTCCTTCGAAAATGGGGAGGGCAGGCGACTCTTGATGACATATCTAGACGCTATAAGCTTTCATATGAAATAAAAATTATCGTAATGCGTCGAGTGGTTGGAGCTGGCGAACTGTATGAAGGTTTTATCATATTTTAAATATATACTAAAATAGTAGATACCAATAACCAGAAATTTAGGCTTTCTTGTGATATAGATGTTACCGTTAAAGTATGAAATCCGTTATTTCATAGAATACCTAGTTATTCCATGAAATAACTGATCGTGTCTGTTAAAGTGTAAAACTCTCTTGTATTTCATGGTTTAACTAGTTATTTCATAGAATAACGATCTTCAGCCCTTTAAAGTGTAAAATACTCTATATCATATATCTCGCATGAATTAAAATCGAAGAAGTACCGGATGTAGAAATATCGCTCCGGTCGGTTGCTACAGCTCAAAGTTTAGGTACTGGTCAGAGATTTAAAAAATGTTCGTGTAAAACCCAGTGTGTCAACAAAAAATGTTTTTGTTTCAGAAATAATGTTCTTTGTAATTCCAAGTGTCATTTTAGTAATCCTTGTTCTAACAAATGATTTTATTGTGCGTTTCCATAAATACCATTTATCCGCTGCATAAATTAGATAAATTGCTTCTTTTTCATTTTAATTGTCTATCATTAGTTTAATTTCATTTTAGATAAATTGTTTATTTTACACTTTAACTGTCTCTCATTAGTTAATTTATAGAATACCTAGTTATTTCATAGAATAACTAGTTAAAATGTCAAATTAATAACATATTACACACTTTAACGGACACGATCAGTTATTTCATGGAATAACTAGGTATTCTATGCAATAACTGCATTATATACTTTAACGGTAACATAGACATTAAATACATATTCCGTTGCAAACAAAATATTTAAATTTAAAAGGAAAATTGCTAACAGGCACAAAATCAACATTGTCACAAGAATTATCTTTGTATTAACTGCAGGCACTCCAATGTTCGGTGAAGAAGACATAGGAATGAGGACGCAAGCTCTGAAAATATATAGTTTTGAGAAAAAAGACTTTAAAGAAAAAATCACTTGCTAAACTTCTATATTCATAGAGTTCATATTTTAAAGGCCCCGGATTCATATAATATCCCTTCTGATTTCATAACAGTATTTTTTCCAGCTGTTTTGCGAATTTTTTTTCTCTGCGGGCTTTAAGGGTAGCTTTATTGCAGCATTTTTCAGCTACCTTGATTTGTTGTTTATCCCAAACGAATGTTGTTCTATTGCGACTCTTCCCAACGTAAGAAAAAATCATTGAACTTAATATATTTTTTACCACAATTACATAAGAGATATAAGCTTATAAATATGAATTTTTAAGACAGTGAAATAATTTTCAATATTATAAATAAAAGTATAAAATAGACATATTCCATATAAGTTATCGAACTGAAATGTTGCTTGCGCGCAGGATTTAAAAAAATGGTTCATCGTATCAGTATAAAATTTTTCAGGTATGCTTATACACACACAATAAAGAAAATCATGCAAGATCAAAACATTATAATGTATACTTTTTTTTCAGTGCTTGCTAATATGCTGAAATTTTTTTTAAAAAAAAGCGTTATCGTGTTTTAACAAAATAAAAAGTAAAAAAAAAGTCCAGTAAACCTATTTGAATATTTATCACTTTGTATGATTTTCAAGCTGTGTTCTTTAGGAGTAAATTTGTATAACATTTGTTACTATAAGTTACTTATTTTCTGCCAAACTTTGCGCGCAAGCTCTAAAAATGTAGTTTTGAGGGGGAAAAATTAAAGTAAAAAAATAACTTACCAAACATCTGTATTCATGCAGATCAACCTTAAAAGGCACCAGAAGAATATATCTTGCCTTCTAATATCACGACAGCTTTTTTTTCAGTTGTTTTTAGTCTTTTTTTTTGCTTTGCGGTCTTTAAGAGTAGCTTTTTAGCCGCATCTTTCAACCAACTTTATTCGTTCTTTATCACGAAGAAGTGAATCCTTAACCTGCTGCTCACCAGTGTCCAATTCCAGTTCTTTTAAAAATTTTAAGATGCCTTTTTCCCCATTATTATAACTTATACATGCCAAATTGGAGGCTATTTGTACAATTTTTTTTGATGAATTTGTGTTTTTTGAGCAAAAATTCCAAATTAAAGAATTTAATGACTCGTTAGTATTTTGAGTCTTTCCTCCTAAACATCTTTTTAATAGTGTTGGATTCGATAAGGCCTTAAATATTGGCTTTATCATATCCATTACTGCTCTTTGAACAGAACTTTTATGCTTGTTTTCCAAACTGTTCCTAAATTTTGCCTGATTGTATTTACACCACGAGTTTTCACCCGTGGGACAAAAGTGATGTTGTGGATCAGCATCTGTTGACACAAAGTGCATCCAAATGTCCCATATATCTTTCCTCATTGAAAACAAATTGTTCTTCCTAATAGCATTGCCATAATATGCAGTGAGTTTTTTTATGAGTTCATCGGTTAAACGCCCCCCTACCACCAATAGTCTTTCCGTCGGCTAATTTCTTCCATTTCATGTCTTTTTTCAGCTTTCTCAGACGTGTTCCCATTAGCTTTTGTACGTGGCCCACACATTCAACTTTTTCTATGGTAGTATTTATCCCATATGGTTTATCCTCACAAACATCTTTGAATGTAGAAGCATCACCATCACATATATAAGATAAATACCTAACACCTCTTTCTGCGACAGATCTTTGAAAAATTTTTTTCATGCCCTCAACTTCCATTTTACCTGCTGATCCAAAATGATTTTTTTGGCATGACTTAGCATGATGCGATTTCCATTGCTGATAACTGGATTTTGATTTGTCTGAATACATGCAAGTCATGTGAAGTTTTTTTGAAACTTCACATGACTTGCAGTAGGAAGACATTACATCGATATCAATAACCTTCCCACTCTCAGCTCCTATAACGGTACATACACCAACAAGAGAGGAGTGACCCCGTGTTTTCCAAGTTCCATCTCCACTTACCATGATATCCGAGCTTCCAGTTAAAAGTTCTTCTTCTTCAGCTGCTTTCTTCATACATGAATTAGCAACGACAGTTGTTGCCCGGAGAATCTTGTCATTAATTTTGTTGTACGATTTTTGAGATACAGGTGCAGGAAGGGCCATGTAACTGGAAAACTTCTGAAGAGATTTTGCACCTTTTCCAATCATTCACATTGCGAATACAGCTCTTCTATTGATAGTAGGAACATTTTTTTAATGTCCACTATTTTTGAATTTCTCCAAGTTTTCCCAACGTTGCAACTTTGACAAGCTATTTTGAATGTGGATGAAAATCCATAGTTCGTAGTTTCAATTATATTAATGGTTCCAAAACATGTAGAACAGCACAGTGATTTTTTCAAAATCTTTGAAAATTGAAATGTCAATGAATCTGAATCTTTCAGAATCATTAGTGGGCATTTGGCTGCTTTCATTTACAGATAATTTTTTAAATGAAGCACTTTTATTTGGATTAGTTTCCGCTTTACTTTTCACATCTTTTTTGATGTGCTGATTGCCTCTGAAACGACATTTGTTTGGTCTTCTACCAGATTTTCTGTTTCTTTTATCATTCATCTTGTAAAACACAGTAAAGTCAGACTCTAAACAAGAAAATCACATATCACTGGAAATAAGTTTATCAGACATTCAAACTAAACCCGCTTTTCAATAGGAAAAACGTGTATTTTCGTTTCTAAAAACGATATCACAGTTTGGTATACAAATAAGTATGAGTAGTGTTGAGTTGTAGGTATCCATCTCCCGAAGCAAAGAGTTAATTTAAATAAAGGCAAACTAGAGTCAAGTTTATTTACTCACTAGCTGTAGCAGTCGCATTTCAAAACCGAAACTGTTGAACAGCTGATGAATCGTCAACAGTGACCTTCGCGTTTCTGAGTAAAACGTCAACAGTGGCCTTCACGTTTGTGACTATATCTTCTAAACTAATTAAAGTACACACAAGTGCGATACCTTATAATGTTCAGAAGGGCTTCGGCTATCGAATGAAATCATAAGAAAATCGAAAAATTGAAGGTTTAAAGGTCCTATAGCCCCTTAAAATTCGAATATAACACCTTGCACCGTGTAACAACTAACCCCGTTCTCTGCTAATTCACGTAACAGATTTAAAAATACTTTACAAGAGAGTCTTACTTTAATGCGAGTTATCGTTCTCAAGTTCTATAATTAGTTTTTGGTTATAAAGAGTTAAAACATGGATATAATTACATGAAAGTATATTCGCGAAACGTCGAAAAGGAACTCCAATATTTTAGTTTGAAAAAGGAAAATAATTTTATTAGAAATACATTTCAAACGCAGCAATTAGTTTTGCTTGTTCTTACGACAAATCTAAAATTTTAACGGCAAATTCATTCATAAATCTAAAAACTTTTTTTATTTTTTATCCTATATTACCATTTGTTGTTTAAATAATCAGGAAACGTTGAACGGTCATCGGCTCTGGAATAACTGTTGGTTTAAAAGAAATTAATTAATATTTAAAAAGTGAAGTTGATTTTTAAGTGAAAATATCTACCGCAACAAAATCCATATTTATTTAAGAATGATATTTAATAGCAAAACCTTTGTAAATCTTTTTAGCATGCTTTATTTGAAAAAATCCTTCTTTGTTAACGTTTCCTTTATTTAAAAATTAAAATTTCCATACGCCTTTGTTTCCAAGGGATGGATTGAAAAGTTGTTAAAATCAAAATAAAAATATCATATTTTAGCAAATTGATTGTAAAAAATATTGGCATTGTTTGACTCATCCATTCAACTTAATGATATTAATCAGAGATGAAGGAAAAATGAAAATTCTCCACGAGTTCAACAGTTTCACCCTTTTTTACACGGATATTCAAAGAGAACAATCAACTAATTAAATTAGTTTCACTAGGGAAACCTTTAAATTCGGAATCAAAGTTTTACAGATATTGAACCATCAATTCATTAATTCGCGAAACTGGAGTCGGGAAAATTGTAGAATTTTAGTTTTTTTCAGAGTTGCAGTAATTGGCTCACACATGTACTAGCCTTTTTAATTTTTTTACTAGTTACTTTTACATTTTTCTACTTCGGAATCTCATTCGTTTTATTCTTTGGAAAAATGTGGTAAATATATTGAACAATGCATTAGAAAATATATTCTAAATAAAGGAATGCAGAAATTACATAATAACAATCGAATTATACCATTAACATGTAATGCAGTTCACAGTATTCTAACAATAAATAACAGTTCATGAAAATAATTTCAGAAACAAGAGAAAAAGTAAGCTTCTTAAAACCCTGAAAAAGTTTTTTCTTTGTTAAAAGAGATGAATATGTCTTTTTTAAATTTTAATTTAGAAATGGGTTCTTTAAATTTGAAGTAAAAAAACAATGTTTCCTAATATAGCATTGAATAACATCTTAATGTTTAAAAACTAGTTGCTTTAATCCACAAAAACAAACAAAAGGAAAAGTAATTGAAAACTTTGAAAACATGAATTATGTTTCTGATTTAATTTAATTAAATAAAATCTGTAATCATTTCAATAACATTTTTTTACTGAATTTGGTCCCTTCTTTAAGTAAAAAAATAGCAAGTACACATTTGAATCACTTATTAAATTATTAAAAATTAAATACAAAAAATGGAAATTGTAGTAATGCGAATTGGAATTGCCATAAAATTTAACTTTGAAGATTTAATCAATTATGTAATAAATTTGAATTAACTCTAACAGATTCTAACTCAAGTTTTTTTCTTTGAGTTCATATTGGTACAAATATGTTACGACGAAAAAATTAAGAACTTCTCTTGTGGTGCTAGTTTGAAGGAAACCATAATCCATAATAGAGAGAGGTGTAAATAGTTTAACACCTCTCTCTCTAGCTGTATCACAAAATCTAGTCTTACTGCATTAGTAATCATTTTTCCACTTAGGTCAAGCAAGAACAGACCGACTCCACTGACAATCGTAGAGTTTGACAGTTAGTATTTTTGAATTATTTGTAAGGAAATAAATGTTTCCCTTTTTTCCCGATAACGTTATATCTTGAGATTTTGTCTTATAGTTATCTAAAATTTATTGGAGCTCTCAGGAATTTGCTATTGTTCAGTTTCCTGGTCGTCTTAAATAAAATTAAAATTTTAATTAAACTTACTGGTATTAGAATGTTTAAAAATGATATATAGAAATTCGAAGAAAACATTTGCATTATATGAGAGATGTAATTTTCAAATATAACAGAGTTTTCTTGTTGTATAAATCAAAATTTTGCTATTCAAAAGATATGAATCAAAAGATACGGCTAAAGAGGCATTCATTGTATTTAATTTACCACCATTTCATATTTCTTCGGTGTGGTATATTGAAAAAAATAATTAGAGTTATAGTCCCCTATAATTAATATTTAACAAGTGAACTATTAAGTGTTTATAAACAAGAAGGGTTTGAATATATTGCAATTTGATTTTCAGCTCAATTTCTAATTCTGCTATGACTAATATTTGTGAGACATTCCATTAACCCGAGAAAATGTGCGCCTCCTTAGCGAACACTAAGACGCGCGGGGGTCATTGAATGACCCCAAACTGAAATTCAATCCTGCGCTGTTAAAAACAATATATTTTTAATTGGAAAAGTAACGCTTTTGACTTTTAAGACGTTAAGAAAACAGTGTTTAACACAAATCAAATATACTCTAATATTTTTTGTGATAAGACTTTTAAAATAGGATCCTTTCTTCGTATACAGTTAATGCACAAATTAATAAAGTACTCGCTATGGGATTGTTACAATGAAAATATGAATTTTAATACTATTTAATTATTATGAGAAATAATAGAACGTACATACCAATTTTCAGTTACATTTTGTTTTCTTGGAGACATTTACAACATATGGAAACTAAGTGTTCCTTGCATACAAAATTTGTACACAAATTGCAGGTTCCAGTAGTTTTTACGT
Organism: Araneus ventricosus; assembly: GCA_013235015.1. NCBI lineage: Eukaryota > Metazoa > Arthropoda > Arachnida > Araneae > Araneidae > Araneus > Araneus ventricosus. The sequence goes on along the minus strand of BGPR01001341.1, from coordinate 245,709 downwards.
CAATATTCCACGGACAAATCTTACATCTTCCCTTTGAAACCATTTTTCATTTCTTTTTTGGTGGTTCTTCAACGACAGGACAACAATTTTTGTCTATTGTCATTCTTAGTTCATGAGCTATACACGGATTATACATTCGTTTATTGGCGTAATCACTGATAAGTTGAAAAATAATGTCCTCCACCTTCTTCCGATTCCGTATCCTGTTCGCTGACATTTTCGTGATCTGAAAAAATTTCTTCTAAAACATCCCCAGGTCCATTGTCTCCATTGTCAAAATCTGAATCTTCATAAGTTTCAACTTCAGTACGAAGTTTACGTAAACGTTCCAACACTAAAAAAAACTTTTTAAACTTTTTTGTATGGAGTCGGCATTGTGAGCAGTAGGTAAATACTTCGATTCGGAAAGGAGAGAAACGAACTGACGTTATCAGCAGCACGAAATAACTGGTCTGTGGAACAAACGGAAGGACGCGCGGGGTCATTCTATAACCCCAGTAACTGACAAAACGTGTATTAGGGGATGATAAATTCCTGAAATACTTTATAAATACTCTGAAAAGGCAGAGGGGGTGACTAACTTAGCTACTGATAAGAAAGGAATGAACAGGTGTCTAGTTTTCTGGGAAAAAGCGGAGGGCTTGGGGCTATAAATTGACCCCAGCGCGTCCTCCGGGGTAAATTTCAAAATACGCAATAGAACCTTGCCTTGAAATAATTGCCATTCTTTTTATTATTTAATTCGAGAAAGAATTCGCTTTTTTCTGAGTCACATGAACGCAAATATCTGAAAATATTTTATATATGTGCTTGATTTTTCATTAGAAATAAGAGAAAAATTATATTTTTTATATAATAATTTATAAATTATTATTTTTATTGATAAAAATAACCAATATAGATATTCGGAAACAATCTTTTTTTAGAAAAGGGAAAGAGTGGTAAATTATTTTATTATTTTTTACTAACATAAATGTTTGTTTCTTTATTTAGAAAATAGATTTTTTGATAGGTAAATGTGTTTTTACTCAACATTTCTGGGGGGGGGGGGGGTTCGCAAAGTATTTTAAACTTACAACTTCATAATATATCTTGAAAATTTCTGAAATAGCTGTCTAGTAGCTTACCATTGGAATGAATATCTTAAAACATGATTTCTCCTGGATTTTGTCACCTGAGATCAACTAAAAGTAGCTCATAAATAAAACTTCTTTTCGTTCAGTTTGAGAAAACTAGCTTTGGTATTACAGATTTAGTGTTCAAGATATTTCTAACACATTATTTGGGCAAAATCATATTTCATTTCACTTTTTAGATGTTTATTACCTACGTGGATGGTAACAAATATTTGCCTCAGAATTCATAAGAAACGCAATTGTTACATGGGTTACAGTGATGATAAATATTTCTCCTGATACAAGAAATAAATTGTAACATTTGTCCTGAACTATACATTAATTCTGCGAATTGTAGATTATCTGATTCATATAAACTGTCCGTCACATGTCCATTCAACCGGTTCAGCAACTGTTATGGGTGACGGCTTTCTGTCTGTATAGATATTGAGATTAGTAAAAAAAGTAATCTTAAATGCGTTTCATTTTTTCACATACCGCTGTATGGGTCTGTCCATAAATGATGTCACACTTTTTTTCGATATTTTTGACCCCCTCCCCCCTTTGTCACTAAGTGTCACACATCACCATACCCCCTCGCTTCCCCTTGTCACATGTCACATTATATTACATAAATATAAACTTGCAGTTCAGAAACAAAGCACTACGTTGTAGATCATATTTCAGATTTTATTTTTAAACTTTAACTATGTGTTTTAATGACATTTGTGAGCGTAACAATAATAATGATTATATGTGTACTTATTTTGTATGAAATAAGATTAAGGTTTACAACAAAAAACCTAATTAATATACAATCGTAATAAAATATTAATATAAAAGGGCAATTGTAAACAGTAGTATTTTGGAATTTGAAATGGAATTTGGTATATTTTGCTTTAAATCTTATATTTACTTTAAGAACACAAAATACCCTTAAACAGATTTAATTTGAAAAAAAACGCGCCTCAATAAGATCAACCTGTTTGTGCCACTACCAGTTCTACCACTCACCCAGGTGGGGCGACGTATCTTTTGTTGGACATTTCAAGGGTGTGACAGGGGGAGGTTTGCTTAATGAAGAAGAATTTCTGCTGCTACCATATTTTCAGAATCTACCCTAAATGCCTTTTTGAGATAGAAAGGAATATAAGTGAGAAAAAAACCACATGAAAGTTGTTTTAGCCCCGATTAAAAAATACCCTCAAGTTCTGGTAATTGCAAAATTTAATCTGCTGATTTTAAATGTTTTTATTTTAACCAAAATGTGTGTCACACTTCTTGTTACCCCCTCCCCTCCCCTTGTCACAAACTGTCACAATTTCATGAACCCCCCTCCCCCTCCAAGCGTGACATCATTTGTGGACGACCCCTATATGTTTTGTATAAAAGCTCAAGGGCTGTCCGATGTATAAATTCAAACTATGATCTTTTCGTCTCTAACAAAATCATAAAAAAATGCAATTTGAATATTATGCATTTTATACTGTAATAAAAGTAATGGAAATAGGAAATATGCTTTTTATGCATATTTTCTGTGAACTGTTCGGCTACAGAGTAGGATATTTTCAAAGATGAACATTAACGAGAATGCCATGAAATGCAAAAAATTAAATTTATGGCACAATTAATTTTGTGTGTGTTTCGTAGTATTTGAAAATACAATATTTCATCTCTGCAAATACGATTTTTGGTGGATTTGGAAATATGGGAAAAAGACTATAAAACATTCAGCTACAGTAATCAGGTTTCATTAAATTTGGGAAATTTAAGAAACTCAGAAAAGTAATCATGATTTGTTTACCACTGTTTTTGAAAAATAAGAAAACAAATTCGGAGATAGATGTTACTTGAAAATTATATTCGCTACTCCTTCTAATGCTGGAGTTCTCGTGAATTAAAACAACCGAAATAGAAATTAAAAGTTGAAAGAATGTGGTATCTTCAAGAGGCAGTGAATAGTTTCCAATATGTATCCAACCAGAATTCCTTTCCAAATTTAGATTCAAAATTTAATTATATTAACAGGTTCTCGTTATATAGGTTTTATAAAATTTTTAACACGTTCTTTGATGAACTTGACATTTTTAATATGTCTCTAGGTGCTTTTAAGTCGACATTTTTGCATCTTTTAAATACATGATGTGTTTTATTTTGCCTTTCTACAACATTTTAGATTTTTATGCTATTTGATTTTCCGTGTTCTTATGCATTCGACCAGTTTTTTGGCGCCGTGTTTGATTTATTTTTATCTTAAGTGTTTCATTTTTTTTTAAATCTCAAGTGTGTATTTATGTTTTTACACTTTTAAACTCCTGGTGTGTTTTTTTTTATTAGACTCGGTGTTTGCGTGTTTTGACTTTTTGACCCTTGCTTTTTGGAAATGAACTTTAAATTTAAAAAAAAAATACGGCCTTTGGTGTCATAGTGTGTCTTAAAGTTGTGTGATTATATATTATATATACGTTTGCGTAAGTTTTATGATTTTATATATTCTCTGTGGTCTACTTTTTGCTTTCTAAGGCATATTTTTTTTAATTTATTATTTACTCATTGTGACTTTTGTTCTTTGTGTGTTTGTCAGCACTCTGTAAATGGAGTTTTCTCTGTAGTGTGCTTTTCTTTAAATAAATAAATAAATAAATTTATTATCAGAAGATATTAACAGGGTGGACGCGAAGGGGTCATTTTATGACCCCAAGCCCTCGGCAAACTCCGATTCCTAGAAAAATAGCCACCTGTTTATTCCTTTCTTATCAGTAGCTGAGTTAGTCACCCCCTCTGCCTTTTCTGAGTATTTAGAAAGTATTTCCGGGATTTTTCGTCCTCTAATACACGTTTTGTCAGTTATTGGGGTTATGGAATGACCCCACGCGTCCTTCTGTTTGTTCCACAGACCTGTTATTTCACGCGGCTTATAACGTCAGATCGTTGCTGTCCTTTCCGAATCAAATTATTTACCCGCTGCTCATAATGCCGACTCCATTTGAAAAAGAAATTGAGTGTTTACATAAACTTCTTGCTGAAGTTGGAACTGATGAAGATTCAGACTTTGACAATGAAGAAAAATCTACGGCGCGGACCAGAACTGAGCCTTTCTAATGTTTTTTTAGCTTAGATTATTGCATCGAAATGTTGAACTGAGTGCTAAAAAGTTGCAAATCGGATAAAAATATTTTTTCTAATTAAAAGATAATTAATTCATTTTAAGTGTTAATTCCGCTAAAAAAAAAATTCAGAAACAGCGTTTCCTTTCATTATTATTCACGTTATTATACTAATGCATTTTTCAAAAATGAAATAATATAGTTTTGGCGTATAATGTGTTAAATAAACTACTACGAAAATCAGGAATTAGTCAACAGGAATACATTTACATTAACTGTTTGAAAAATTCCAAAATGTATCAGAGGGTTATCCACTACAAAATTTTGAGGTCATTTGTTTTAAAGTACTCAGCATCAAAACTGAGAAACGTCTTTTTCAAGAATACACATTTTTGTTTTTGTATACATAAACTTACCATTTATCTAATGCATCCTCCATGTATAGAAGTTTCACAAATGAAAATAAGGCATCATTTGCATTTCATTATATATCTCAACTGGGACTGGGCCTGAAATAAAAATTGTGCAAATTAAATAAACAAGTTGAGGCGATTTCAAGTATTTTGCTTTTCTATTTCATTGCTTTCGAAAGTGTGTGTTTTTCTTTAAAGTGAAAGAAAAGGCGCAAAAGTAAAAATCAACTCTTTATAAAATGGTTGAGAACAGCAATTTAAGAAATAACTAACTGAGAAAAGAAAAGTTGTTGGGTAACCTTTAAAAACATAGTATTTTACTGTTTTATTCTATTTGAAAATTTTACTCAGTGCTTTAATAAATACTTGTTAAACATAATAAAAAATATGAATTCATAATTTGTATCCATTTTCAAGAAAGTCACAAAAGGTATTTGGGGAGTTTATTAAAAATCGGCACTTGAAGCTAGAAATGCCGATTAGAAGATCAACTCATGAGAAGAGTACACCTGAGATTAAAATTTACTTTTTTATACAGAAAACTGAATAGTCCATTGAAAACAACTTGCTGCAATTTTAAAAATTAAAGTAACAAATATTTAAATAAATGAATAGAGATAGATTAAAAGATGAAAGCATGAGAGCCACGTGGCGCTTTAAAAATGCCTAAATGCGCTCATATTGAGGGAGTGTTAACCAAATAAAAAGTAAAGAACTTGTTTATTTGATTCTTAAAAGGATGTATACCAAATTTAACATTGCTGGTTATCCAAGAGTAAACTTTTCGAAGTGACGAATCATCTCCTTAAGCAATAACACTCCACACTCGCTTAAATTTAATAATAAACATCGTCATTTTTTTAAAAGAAAGATTGACTTCATTCAGAACTCGGAAAATATTTTTAAAAAAGTACTAAGAAGAATATTACCTTAAATTGTATTTTTTCCGTCCCATCAAGGAAACTAGTTTACTTAATTTAAAATCATAAAATTTAATCTATATTTCTTCTGAAAATCCTTTCAAAGCATATTTAACCTCTCTTATTTTGCTCTAATGTTTGTTAAAAATAAAATTAAGTATATTTCATTGGATGCCTTATTGATAATCAGCTATTCAGAAGTTTTCATACAATTCTCACTTGTCCATAAAGATTGCAATCATTCAAATTACATCTGCAATATTTCTCTAGAAGTTTTAAAAAGCTACATACTGCTCTATCATATGTTGCACAAATACGTTGTAAATTCTTTTAAATGTAGTTAAAAAAATTTAAATAACTGGAATATCAAACCTGCGAAACAGTCAACTCATTCACGCTTCCACCACGCCTGTGTTATTTTGATATCCAAGTTGCATTTTTGGAGCAGGAAAAATGGTGTGAGATCACAGCACTAAGGTAGCTGGAATGTGACTTGGCATAGTGGTTGTAGCACCAAGTAAAGCAACGTGTTATTAGATATTAAATTACTTACAAAATTAAGTATTACATGTGACTATCACCTCACGTTACTTGTATCGAGTCATTTAGAAATATTCCTTCTTTATAAGAATCTCATTATAAACCTGGGTGACATTGAATGAATAGGAGATATGAGACAAAAGGACTGCATGTAAAGAAAATATGACAGCTTTCTAAACATAACACAATTGCGTTTCCTGCATATATGTGCAGGTTCGAGATTTTGAACAATCCTGATTGTTTGTGTCGTGAGCATGGAGATGCTGACCATTACTTGACTTCATGCATGTACACCAAGGACTATCATTGACTACTACCAACAAGTGCTTCCAGACTCACTGGACTAGAAAAATCTGTAAAAACTATTTATTTTGAAACAGGTTGAAGTCAATTTTTGACATTTCTAGGAAAATTTGTGATGATTTGCATCGTTTGTGATCTCAATTGTATTTAACTTTTGTACATTAATTTACTACACTCGAAGTATTTATTGTTATGTAAGTAATCCTTTGATTGAGCTGCTGTTTTTTATTATCCTTTTTTGTTTCTTGAGTTTTACCATGTTGGTTTTGTTCTGTAGCTCCCGTTGGTGCTTTTGTGTTGTGTGTGTTTTTGTTTATTTTTCTGTATGTTTTTTTGTATTTGTGGGTTTTTATCTATTTTCACGTAGCTATGTAATTCATATCTTCCAAATAGGTAGGTCTTTTAATTGTAATCTTTTCTTTCTTGACTGGTCTGACTCCTCCCCGTCGATCCTTACTGACTCTAAACCCTTTGAGTGAGTCGGTTGGCGTGGGTTATGTATGTGTGTATGTAACAGATTGCGACATCAATGATTGTAGTATCTGGCTATTTTGGCGAAGTTTAATAAATCACTTGGCTGAATACCTTGCTGCCACGAATGAGCCTCAGCCGCATATGAATGTTGGGCTCGAGAAGTGTTGCTGACTCTGGTTCTGGATGCGATGTACTATACCAACTCTTAAGTTTTGATTTTTGCATTTTTTTCATTTAAATAGAACTAATGTTTTTAAAATTCTGGTGTCGTTATTTTAGTAAAGAAAGAAACACCGCAATGGCAGTCTGAAGAGGCTTGTCAGGCTCTGGTTAAGACATATAACCTGGAAACTAATGTAATTTTAGTCTAAAAGACATATGTTTCGGTCCAAGTATTTGACCGTATTTTTTCCAACTGTTTGTAGCGACAATTTTGAAGGAAATATATAACGTACTTGGGTCATTCTCATGAAAAAGATACAAATAGATAAAAAATGACGGGAGGCTGTCTTTTTCAAACAACCGCTGATATTAAAAGCTTAGGATACATGAGTAGCCATTTATGAAATTTTTTAAATTTATTTTCTTCGTCCACGGAGGGAGACATATTTGACTAAGGAGAAAGTGTAAAAATTAATTACTAAGTAAAAATAATTTTTAAAAAATTTTAGATTAGACCTTAATTAGATAATTTAAATTAGTTATGCTTTAAAAATACAATTTTTTAAAAAATTGCTTGAGTTTCAGTAAATATTATTTTGAATTTCATGTATAGGGACGTCCAAGGAGTGGAAGTTTGTCTTATATTCATTGAAAACTGAGATAAATAGTGAAACTATTTTAGAAGAAACGTATTGAATAGCTTTCTTAAAACTTGAATTATACATATGAACAAAAATATTAGGACATTTGGTGCTCTTTTTAAATTTTATCCCCCCGGCACTGTAAAAAGCACATTTCCGTGAGAATGATCCGCTTTATCTAATTCCCATACAGAAAAGAATGAGAGATTCGATTTGTTTTATGCATTTAAGCTGCTGAAAACACTCCTATGCTGTAAAAAATTTCTTTCATTGAATGTTATTAGCATTTGGCATGATAAAATATTTCAAGATTTTGTTTGAATTACAGGAATAGCAAATGATTTTTGTATTATTGAATTAATAACTATTATTTTCTTATGATCGAAGAATGAAACAGATTGAAAATATTACTTTTGTCATATTATAGTTGTGGGATAACCTTGATCATAATAAAAACGATATATTTCATTTAAAAAACAGAGGTGGAGATTATTTTTTACCTGATTATTACCAACTTAACTGAAGCTCAAAAATATAATTTCCTTCTGTAGTCGTTCATTCTTAGACAAAATTCTTTCTTAGAAAATGATGATGCAGGAGAAGATCTTGAAAAAAATTTTTGATTGCGTAAGAGAGAAATAATAACAAAAGAATATTTTTAATAATTTAATAACTGAATTTATCGTATAACGGCTACGCAGATAACTGGATAATCTGACAATCTTATTGCATATGAATTCAAGGGAATAGTTTAAAACAACCCTCATAACAGAAAGTCAATATAAAACAAAAAATATGATTATGAATCGGGGTCTGATAACTAAAAAACCTAAAATTTATCAATAAATATATTTTTAGAGAAATAAATGCAACGAAGAAAATAATAGATTTTAAGAGTATGAATAAATATTTGAGTAAAATAAGCTTTGTTAAAGCTTGTTATTCAATTCAGGATTCGTTTTCATAATAAAGGAGCAAAATTGTTTAGATACCTTCTAAATCCTGAGCATCCTTAAGATATCTAATGTATGAAAAGTCATAAGGAGGAGATAATAAAATTTTAAATATAAAGAAATCCAATTAAAAGACGATATATTCAATAATTATTTATATCACATTTTATGAATAAGAATGGTCTTGTAGCTAATAAGATGGAAATCTAGATAAAATAAAGCGATTTGATTTGATTATTATTTTTAAACGAAATAAAATGATGAATTATTCACCTTGCTATTTATTATCCAAGCAAATGTCCAATGAATAGATCGTTTCCGCTATTATTTTGTAATTCTTTTTTTATTTTTTGAATTTTCTTCAAAAATTAATTCATTAATAATAGTTTAATGTGACATTTCTATTACCTATATATTTAGAATAAGTAGCAAAACCAGAGATCAATACCCCAATCCCAAACTACTTGACCAAATTTGATAATTTTTATTTTGTGTGGAAGATTACGGCCTCCTTCCTCCCTCCGTTTACGAGAAGAATCGAAAAAACTCTATTCTTTGGTACCTATATATTTAAAAGAGAAAGTCACTCACTGACTCATTAACGAATTGAAAATGTTTTAAAACACAATTTCCAATAAAGTTTTTATTGTTATCGTCTGCAACTTTTTCTGGAGCATGCGCGGAAGAACTCCGTTACCGATTGTCAAAAAGAAAGGAAACGTTATGAACAGAGAACTGATGCCGAGTTGCGTTTTCAAAGTTATTCCTGGCGATATTTTGAGATGTAATTTGATAAATCTTTAGTAAATTATTTATAAATAGGATTGCTGTCTTTGTATATATTTTTATTATCAAGAAAATGTATGAAATTTTGAAAAAAAAGGGCATTGTAGATGTTGGTATTCTGATGCAAAATCTCAAAGTCAACTTCAGAACCTTAATTCCTATTCAAAAAAGGAGACTCAACTGCAACTAATAATATAATCATCATATATTATGAACATAGGATACAAAAGAAATAATTAAGAATAGTCTGACCAGGGTTACCATATTGGCCTTTTTAAGGCCAAATTCGGAAATTTGGCCTTTTTAAAAGCCCTTGCCCTTAGGAATTGTCATTTGGACTTAAATTCATTTTTGGTCATTTTTGGCTTTATTTTTTTCCCTATGACTTTTAGAACGATTCTTAATATATAATTCTGCTATTTTTCTAATAAACTTTAGAACATTGAAAAATAATATAGAATGTTGCTATTTACAAGAGTTGATATATTTTGGTCGAACATTTTATTCTGGTCCAACAAGAACAAAATTCGTTTTTCTTTTGCAAGTGGCGCGTATAGATGTTTTAAAAAGATTCACTTGAATTTTAGTTTAATAGAACAGTGTTAAACATATGTCAATAGGGTGGGATTCCGTTTCATGAAGGATAGTCATTTTCTATAGCAAAGTAAGGGGGAAATGTGCGCTTTCATGAAATTTTCAAATTTTGCACTATTTGGCCGGCCTTATTTTAAAGACGGTTTGGCTTTATTTTGCTATTTTGTTCAGGCAATCCTGATTCTGACTACGAAAATCTAGCTCCAAATAGCAAAACATAAACTCATATTCTCACATCTCATACAATATTCTTACACTAAAAAAAAGTTTAAAAAATACATTAAAAACTAGATTTACAAGATACAACATATAAAATTAAATGCCTTTCGTTAGCGCTGTTAGTTCGTTACAGAAATAGTTTAATCTTGGTTCCTGGTTTGCCTTTCTACAAACATGGCGGACATGGAACATCAATATCGCTTTTCGCTTCAGAATCAGCCTGTTCGCCGAAATTGTTCTCACGAACAAGAATTTCTTTTTCTTGCAAGGATTTGTTCTTTCCTTTCTACTCTTTTACGAATTCTTTTTAATTTTAAAGGTGGATGGAGATTTAAATATTTTTTGTTTCATTCTTAATGATTAATTTTCTATAATTCTTAAGAATACAACGATTTAATTTTACCAGTTGCAATGTTTTTAAAATTTTATGTTATTTGGAAACAAGGAACGTTTGCGTAGCTTGGCCAAATTGGCCCTTGTGCCTTTAAACCAAATCATACAAACAAATATTCTTAAGAAATTATTAATAACTTTTGAAAACATTAGCTTCCTGCTGTTTTAAAAAAGTCTTTTGGGACAGTTTTCAAAAACTATGAGATACTCTTTTCAGAAAAGATTTTTTCTTATTTGAATTAAAAATAGAGGCGCATATAATTTTATGATGGAGGAATTGTTAATAACTTATGAACTATTTTTCTGGCTTGTTTACTTACATTAAAAACCCTGACTTTATCTGCTTGTATGTTGGCTTCCGCTCTGAAGAGCCATTGACTTTGCATTACACCGGAAATACGTAGTACAGGTGTGCAAACAAACCAGAAAACACGTAAATAGAGAATATTAGCTGTTTTAAAATATCGTTTGGTTCATTTGATATTTTAATTTTAGTTGAAAAATTCAGACGATAAAAGGATTTTGTTTATAAAATATTTCAAATAAAAAATCCAATAGTTATACTAAGCGAACGAATTCGCAGGTATCGTCTGGTATTCTCTGTGGTTAAAAAACCTTGAGGCAGTTCCCCAGTCCCAACCATTTAACCGATTGCGACAATTTTTATTTCATAAGAAAGCTTATGTCGTCTACATATGTCATGAATGGTCGCCTGCCACCCACCAGCCACAAATTTCGAGATATATCGCAAAATAAAACTTTGGTTGAGTACTTCAATTAACTTCGCCAATTCAACAATTTATTTCGCCAAGTTACAAGTATAGCAATAAGCTATTAATATTACTGGGAAATAAATGGCTGCCGAAAGGGGTTATTAACTATATTTAACGAACTTAATTGTAAAAAATATTGAAAGTTATTTTTGTAATACAAAATCCTAACTACGATGGCATCTCGTGAATTAAATGAAGTTAAAAAGGAAGACAGCGGAAATAAATGCTTCTTGTAACGTAAGTCGTAAATAACGATCTGAAAATTTAACCTGTGTCAGTATTTATCAACCTAACTTCAATGATA
>BGPR01001341.1:183014-228770 GCA_013235015.1 Araneus ventricosus | reverse complement strand
CACAATGATTCATTACATCAGTCAGATTTTTCATGTTAGTGATTAGAATTTATTGTTAACATATAAACTATTCAATTAGGGAAGTATTTGTGTATTTTGTTGCTAATGATGCATTCATTTTATGTAATGTTCTTTTCATTTTAAATATCTTCCTTAAAGTTTTGATTCACGCATTTACATGTGCAAAAAAGTAATTTTGTAGTGAAAAGAACAAGAATATTACTAATATAATAGAACAGATCTGTCTCTCACGATCCGGCAACGCTCTGACGTCACTAACACAAAAATTCTCTCCATTACACTTCGAGACGTTAAACAACATTATTTCAATAGAAAGTTAGAGCACCCAAATTTCAGTAATTTTAAATTCTAAAAAAGTAATTGTTGGTTCCAATTTTCAAATTTAATAGTCTAAAATATGAAATAAATCGATTGGTATAAAATTTATCTCTCGCAATGTTCAATAGTTCCGAGAACTTTTAAATTATTTTAATCATATATTTCAAATTGATCGTTTTTTTTATAGAAAGTAGTAAAACACGTCACGTGATGTAGTTTAGACGCCACGATGCATCCGATTACAAAGGATCATAAAAATCATGTTAAACTTTTCCTCGTATATATATCTTCATGTATCCGACTGGTTTAAAATCGTAGTTTTGATGATACATCAAAAACAAATTATGACTTAAATTAGAGTCTGGTTTAACTGGCTTAAAACTGTTCAATTTTTTTTACTCTACGTGAATTACAAATGGAGTCACAGTTGTTTTATTACCGAACTGTAAGCGTTATTTTATGTTGCATGAAAACTTTAAATGTGTTTTCTGAGACGATATTTTTAAGGAAAACTGTCGACCGTAACAATGAATTTCAAAAAAAAAGATTCAAGTATTGAGGAAATTTTCTGAGATTTCAATGAGTGCTTGATTTTTTTCCTCTGTGTAAAACTAAGGTCAATTTTAAAAAATCAAGTATTATTTTTTATGCTTAAATATAAACGAAAAGCATGTTTTATGAAAATTACCAGTTTATAACTATGTTCAGCTATATCTCAAAACTATTTTGAAGTACAAAAAATATTTTAGACCATGACACAGATAACTGTCATAAAGATGTATTCCTACAAGGATTTATTATGTATATTTAGAATAATGTTTTGTCTATGGCTGCTAGCGTATGGCAAATATTTTAGTTATTTTTCAAATTTCTCAGGTTTTTAAAAAATATTATTTTGAAAACCACTTTACAATATTTTCATAGTTTTAAAATGATATGCAGTTAAAAATAACATTAAAAATATATATATAAGTTATTTTTAAAAAATGTCCCAAACACAGTCGGATACCTTAAAACACGTCAAATTTGATGGAAATCTCTCGAATGTGAGAGGCAATTTTGCAAAATCCATCATGCCCTAAAGGTGATTTTCTAGTTAAAAATATTATTAAATTGAAATAGTCACCAAAATATTTTGCATTGACGAAACATATTCTTTGTAAAATAAAACTAATTCCCCAAGACTTTTTCCCTAGACTAGATTTCGCGACATCATATTATCTCCTGCGTGATAGCAATTGACGAAAATAATCGTCATTATTGCGCGTTAATAATAAATTAACAAGATTGAAGAATTAATGCGAATGCGACCTTGAAAGGACAACGAGTGATTAGGAAAGTAAAATATTCTGGCAAATATTATGAATTGCTTGTTATTGTTTAGTCTAAGAAGAAAATAATTAAAGCTTAATAATGGAAATTAGTAATGGGTTTTTGCAAATTAAAAATTGGAAACAAAGCCATTTAAATCTTTATCAAGGGTTCATTTACTCTTTTTCTGATTATTCATTGATAAATTATTCTTTGAATAAGTTTTTGAAATGTTTTCGGTGAAGTGTTGAGGTAAAATCCTTAAAAGAAAAGTTATATAGCTGTTATTGTGGCATTATAGAACAATTTCAAATACGTAAAATATTTTTTCTTGATATAATCGAACAGAAAACCTCAGGCTTATTATTAGTTTGCAGGATATTTCAATTTGAAAAAAAAATATATCAACAGAACTATATATATCATTTATACATTAGAATGAGAAAATCTTTATCAGTTTTAAAACGCATGAAAACAATATATGAAAATTTTATTCTAATTTCAAATAGTAAGTGAAATGTACAGAAAAAATTTGTGGTTATTTAAATATTGAGGGCGAAAAAATGCATTGAAATTGCAGAAATGACGAAGAAATCCGAAACGCATTCTCATTGGAGGAATAGATTTTGACGTCACATGTGCCCTTTCCCCATCTGCAACTAAATGTCGTTTGCAACTTCTGGTCATGTCCGAGAGTAAAATTGTCCCTTAGCCCATATTTTTTTTGAATGAATGACTTTAAATAATGTGCGTCTCTATGAGTGTAACAGAAAGATATTCCCACAATCAGCACTCAAATATGACAAGCTCTGTAGTATTTTATAGATCTCTTTGAAAGTTTCTGAACAAAGAAAACTACTCACTTTCTATCAGTAAAACTTTCCTCTCCTCCTTAGTTTTAATACATGGGGAAGCAATACAACTTGTTGTCAGTACATGTATTTGTAATTTATTCAGTCCCGACAAAAGAAACTGGAAGCAAACCGTTGTTGGACCTTCCTTGAATACATTCAGTAACTGACTGAAGCTATATACTATAATAATAATAGACTTCTGCCTAGGAAAACGGGTAGTTTTCAAAAGCACGTCAGACAGCGACAAATTGAAGAGGGGCCTTCGACATCCTGTGGAGACGCCGCGGATTTCTGTCGCAGAAGAAGAATGAAAAGCTAAGCACCTGATTTTGTATGATCTAGAAATTTCGTATGCCTACAAAAAAAAATAAATAAATAAAACAGGAATATACTTACTCTGTAGTTCCGCCTGAAATAAATTCAGTGGTACGGCATTTTTCTTAAATCAGACATGACATACATTTTCACGAAGAAGCTGATTTAGAATTCTTCGGCATCGAATTCCCATCATCATTCTCACCTTCTTTTGAATAATAATCTAAATATTTATAATTATTTTATTTTATTAATTATCTATTTATTTTATTGTTTAATTAATCATACTTTCTATTTAACTTCGGGTTTATATTGGGCACAGTTCATTATTTGGAGGAAGTTCAGCTTTTTCTGTTCCAAGCCACTGTCATGTCTGTTAAAATACATGTGTGCCTTTAAAAATTTATTTCATTTTATATATTTTATTTTTACTATATGCTATGAATAATAATTTATATATATGAAGAAACCCATACATTCTATAATACTATTCAAAATGCATCTCAAATGTGACCGATCTAGGAATTTAAAAGGCTGAATTTTATTCATTGAATCTAAATGATTTATTTCAAGATATTCAAAAAATTAATTCTGTGAATTATTTTCGGTACAAATGAAAACTGTTTTCATCATAAAAAAAAATCATGAATAAACTTATTTATAATATATTTCTAATTAATGTTCAATGGTACTGTAATTTTTTTGAAATATAAGTGAAAAATTGGAATATCCATTGAAATAATTTATGCGGTAAAATAACAAGAGTAAGATTTTTAAATCTCAAAGAATAGGTCCCTGTGCTACCGCCGCTCAAAAGAGAGTTAAAAATATAAATTCCCATAATTAAATAGAAGCAAAAAATAATCAAATTGCCGTTAAATTGCTGCTAATCCTCAATTTTATACTTACGTTCAAAACAAAATGGACATCGAATTCAAGGCTTCTTATTCTGTGCTTCGTTATATACACCCCTTAATAGATATAATATCGATAAACTTACGGACTCTTGTTCCCTTCTAGTCTCTCTGCTTTCGATCGATTACAGCAATTTCATTCGGATTACCATGGTCTGAGCTGCTTTGCGCGCTCTTTCGAATACTTCCTGGAAGTATTTTATTCTAGGTAGTATGGATCAAGGAGGTTGCCAGTCGTCTGATGCCACGTGAAGAGGGCCCTCTTAAGCAGACGATAATGAAAATTCTTAGGAAATGGAGAGAAAAAAAAGAACTCTTCTCTATAGTAAACCTTTCTAAAGAAAATAAATAAAATATCCCTGTACCCAAGGTCCGTGTTTTAGATAATATTTAATTATGGAATTTAAAATCAAATACCTTTTAATCATAATTTCGTTATTTTAAAACGTAGAAAATTCAAAGGGGTTTAAAAGGGATTTATTTAAAGACGCGGAAAAATGAAATATATGAATAAAAAAATAAATTAAATGTATAATTAAATTAATATAATTATATATAAAAATTAAAAAATATAATTTAATATATATAATATATACACTAATTTTTTACGATTATGATAGGTGTGGGCCCTCAATTGACCTGGCAACCATTATTTTCAGACTCAGTCCTGCCACTGATTCTAGGTATGATTATTAATATCGCAGAAATAATTATTACCTGACTTAATAATTACCACAACACACACAACATAAACCTGATAAACCTGATTTCCAAGTGCATTTAAAGGGGGAATCGCTGTTGGGATTATATATTAATTTAATGTTGCAAAAGTGTAAGGTTTTCTCATTCAACATAAGCAGAATGAAGTAAATTCACTTACAAAAAAATATATCTGGGATGAAATAGTCCGGTACAAAATCGCTGCAAAAACACTTATTTATATATTTATACGTTGCAACAGTATGCAACTTAATCATGTTCTCCGAGAACAGCATAAAAGTGAGAACGTCTCAAGTAAAATTGGCTCTGTGGTTCTATTTTTAATTATATTTACACATTACAAAAAAGTATGCAACATGATCATTATAAGCAGAAAGATGAAGAAAATTCAATTACAGTGAAAAATATATCTGGGATGAAATAATCTGGTACAAAAAACGCGGTGCCAAAAAAATCTAATCTTATATACAGGGTTCCAACTTATATACGTTATAACCCCTAACTTCTAAACGGCGGCAGATTAGGTCATTGCAAAGTTATGTCCAGGTATATAAAAAAAGGTTGGTGCGCTACTGATGAGACAACTTACAACGCCATCTGGTTGACAAATTTTTTGGAATTAGCGGTCCTATCTAGGAAAGGTGGCAGATACGGGAAAAAGTCAGCAACAAAATTATAGATCGTCTTCGATTTAAACGAAAGACACCTGAGTGCATTAGTGCTAAGAATGTACGTGTAAAATGCGCATTGTTTGCTCGCATTTCAGAAATTTGACGTCATATGACAGAATAAAGGAGAAATGTTATTTTTCGGGCAAAAAATGACCCTATTATATTTTTTTTTTTTCTTGTGGAAATAACCTCAAACAGCAGTGTATGGACCTTTCCACGGACATTGGTAACGTATTACTCATATGTAGATAGCGCAACTATTTACATGGATAAAACGACTGAAAAGTGAACAAATAAGGGACTCCAAATCTCAACAGATGACGGAGAGTTAATTGAATAAAAAGAAAATAAAGGCCATGTATATTGCATAACTAATTTGTTTTTTCTCATTTAACCTGCTTCACCCAGAGGATAGTACTTATTTTGTAAGCAAGCTGCCACAAATTTGTCATGACAAGAGTGCAAGCTGCGCGTTAACGAAAGCTTCGAAGTCACCATGGAACGAACTTCAGGCAGCAAAAGCTTCTGCCACAAGCTTATCGCAAACTCATTGCAATTATAGCAAAAAAACAACACGAACACGTCTGGATAGAACTCGCGACTTCACCGCTAGTAGTAGACAGGATCGCCGATACTGCCTGACCTACTGGGGCTACAGAAGGAAGATAATTCTGCTCAATACATCGATTTTGATCTATTCGTATAAGTATTAAAGCTTTTTCTTCGATTTATTAATTTTGTGAGAATAGATTTGAGATCAAAGAGAGAGAATTTTCGCTTAAACAAGGCATTTTGCTATTTAGTAGAATAAATTATGAATTAGAGTTCAAGTAATTACATTAAAATGGGGACAAATTCTATTATTTATTTTCAACAAAATTGACTGTGTTTTCAGTTTAATTTTGTTGAACAGCTAAAATTTCTTAAATGAAAGAAAAGCGATATAGTTTTTCTTTAATAGTGCAAGTGATATATTTAGTAAAATGGAAAATGTTTCAAGGAATTTTTTTAAAAAAGTTAGTTTTCTACAAACCAGTGTCATTGATTTATTGAATAATAAACAAAAGAGACGAGTTAGAAGATGTCCTATTAAAATCGATGATCTTTTTTCTAATAGAGACAAGATAATTTCTCTTCTGTGCTGCTTTTACGAAGCTTGTTTCGGTAATATGCTTGCTGCAAGTTTGATTTCAAAGAGGTGCGCTACTTGTCACGATCAGACTACTCACATGTTAAATTCAATTTGACGCATCAATTTTGTGTCAAATCAAACTTAAGGTAAACTTACGTGCTATCTGGGTAGAGAGAGGTCAAATTTTCTAGAAATCAAGAACAAACAACAAAAAATTTTAAATGTTCATTCTTCGTATTAATGTGTGTTAAGGTATCTTTTGTAATAAATAGAAGATCGCTCTACAATTTTGTAATTGAACTTATTCCCGTATCTTGCAATTGTTTTCGAGACAGATCGTTAATTCCAAAATTTCGCTTGATAGATGGTATCAGGGGTTGTCCTATCGAGAAGGTTACAGACTTTTCTATTATACCAGACACCAACTTTATGACTTAAGTTGTCACTCGTTTAGAAGTTAAGTGATTGTAATGGATATAGGTTGGAAACCCCATATATACCGTTTTGACATCTGCATGACTACATATTTGGAGACTTGGAAGATTCATCCAAAGAGGAGTTGAAATGCGACATGTCATCAACCAATGAAAAAAAAAAATGCAATAGAAATGCAGATAGTTCAAATAGTCTTGTACCTATCGAATGAATTAAATTTCTTAAAAGTAAACAGTAATGGAGTCGAAGAGGAATGTTTATAATCTTTCCAAAAGCGATTATGGGAAATTTTGAAGCTTCATAGAGACCAGGAAGAAATTCCGACCTGCTGAAGCATGCGGAAGAAAACAGAAATATCTGGACCTGCAAAAAAAGTGCCTCTATGACTTAATTATGACCATCAAAGACTTCTATTATGAATTAAATAAGGAGAAACGTGCTCATTCAAAATTTAAAAAGAGCCACCTGGAAATGTATGTATACAGAGCCAACAACCTACATCCACCATCTGGACAGGAAAATCTAAAGTCCTATTTTTTTCTTCCTTTTCTCTTTATGAAATAAATAATATATTTTGATTCATTAATCCATAATTTTCTGTCCTATACATGAGTGTCCCTCTAACTGCGTCCCTCAACAATACACAATATGTTATATAACTTGCGGATCACCATAACAAATATTTTTGGTATAATATTATTTATATGTATGCTATGTAATTATTCCAAATGCCAAAATCTACAATTTGACTATTATCTAAATATAGTTTCAAATTTAACCTGCAACTCCTTGAGATTTCCAGTATAAACACAATACAGACATACACCCAAAAAAAAATTATTTGGACAGCATATACACAATATGTTGAACGTTTTCTACATGTTTGTTGCTTGAAAAACAATTAATCCAATTATGAAGCGTAGAAATAGAATTCTCTTGAATTCCAAATCTCCACATTTAGAAGATTTGCCCATATTGACAAAGTATATTTTGAGGAAATATCTTCTTACAGAATGGGAGCCTCTAGAATTACCATGATTTCTTAAAACTAAATTTCACAGTGTCCACAACTTCAGCAAGCTTCATACAACTCTTGAACTACATGACATTTCCGGAACAGGAAATACACTGCCATTTAAGAGCAATAATGCACCAACGAAGTACAATGATCATTAAGAATGAAACACAAAATATTTAAATCTCCATCCACCATTAAAATTAGAAAGAATTCGTAAAAGAGTAGAAAGGAAAGAAGAAATTCGTGTTCGTGAGAACAATTTCGTTAAACAGGCTGATTCTGAAGCGAAAAGCGATATCGTTGTTCCATGTCCGCCATGTTTGTAGAAATACAAACCAGAATTTAAGATTAAACTAGTTCTGTAGTGACCTAACAGCGCCTTCAAAAGTGCGAGCGAAAGGCATTTAATTTTATATGTTGTATCTTGTAAATCTAGCTTTTAATTTATTTTTAAACTTTTTTTAGTGTAAGAATATCGCATGGGATGTGAGAATATGAGTTTATGTTTTGCTATTTAGAGCTAGATTTTCGTAGTCAGAATCAGGATTGCCACAACAAAATAGCAAAATAAGGCCAAACCGTCTTTAAAATATGGTCGGCCAAAAAGTGCCAAATTTGAAAATTTCTTGAAAGCGCACATTTCCCACTCACTTTTCTATAAGAAAATGACTATCCTTCATAAAAAGGCATCTCACCAGATTGACATAGGTATAATACTGTTCTATTAAACTAAAATTCAAGTGAATTTTTTAAAAACATCTACATGCGTCACTTGCAAAAGAAAAAGGAATTCTGTTCTTGTTGGATCAGGATAAAATGTTCGGCCAAAATATATCAACTCTTGTTAACAGCAACGCTCTATATTATTTTTCGATGTTCTAAAGTTTATTAGAAAAATAGTAGAATTATATATTAAGAATCGATGTAAAAGTCATAAGGAAAAATAAAGCCAAAAAAGGCCAAAAATGAATTTTTAAAAAAGGCCAATATGGCAACCCTGGTCAGAATATTCTTAATTGGTTTTTCTGCGAGCTATATTCATAATATACTATGTTTATATTATTAGTTGCAGTTGAGTCTTCTTTTTTGAGTAGGAATTCAGGTTGTGTTGTTGAGTTTTGAGATTTTGCATCAGAATCTCAATAACTGCAATGTCCATTTTTTTTTTAAGTTTCATATATTTTCTTGGTAATGCAAATATATACAAAGACAGTACACATATTTATAAATAATTTACAAATATTTATCAAATTACGTCTCAAAATATCGCCAGGAATAAACAAAAGTCCTCTCCGTGGACGTCCCTACATACGAAATTCAAAATCATATTTACTTTAACTCAAGCAATTTTTTTAAAATTGTATTTTTTTCAGTATTAACTAGTTTAAAGTCTCTAATTAATGTCTAATCTAATATTTAAAAAAAAATATTTTTACTTAGTAATTAATTTTTCCACTTTGTCCCCAGTCAAATACGTCTCCCTCCGTGGACAAGAAAAATAACTTTAAAAAAAATTATAAATGGCAGCTCATGTGAAATCACCATGAAAGAGTTTATAAGAAAGGCAGACAATTTGTTCTTGAAGTAAAAATTGTTTTACTTTTCAGAATTTATTGAATATATTCCAATTTATTAGTTCCATTTTGATCTTGGTGAAGTTCTCAGCATCCACTCCCTGGACATGATAAATAAGTTAGAAAAAATATAACTTATAATTAAAATACAAACTTTTGATAGGTTTAGTATCGAATTTAATAAAATTAAGTGTAACGCTTTAACCACATAAAAACCAAAGCACTTAAAAAGTCAAAACTTAGTTTTTGTCCCCTCCGTGGACACAGTATCTGCTCAGAGAGGATGGCATTATCAATGAAAAAGACAAAATTTCAGAAATCATGATACAATTAGATAAATTAAAATAATATCTATTAAAAGTTCTTTGGTAGATATTCTTTATGAAATTTAGTGATAATTTTTTTTAAAATCAAAATTGAAATTATATTCTCGAAATAATTAAGGTAAACTATTCATATGGGATATTTATAATACTAAAGCTTCAATAATGTATAAAAACATTTTAATAGCTAAATTTATTTTTAGAAAAAAATGAGAATATCAAAAAGTAAAAAGACAAAGCAGTCAGATGCTCAAATTCAGAAGAGAAGAGGGTAGAAAACAATTAATACGAGACTTATAAATATATAAATATATGATATACCTTAATCTAGTAAATAATTGATTACTTTCCTGCAAAATATTGACTTTCATTTATTTGAAATTGTTTGTAAATATTATTTAACTAATTCACAATCAGTGCTATAATTTAAAAGTTCTATTTATTTTAAAATGTTAAGTTTTATTGCACTGGTTATTAATAACCAATTTTATTGTTTAATTATAAGAAATAAATCTATACCAATAATTAGTCAATTTTGCTTTCGTTTAAAATGTAAAAGTTCCGTTGACTATCATGTCTCCTTCGAAGGCAGGTCAAAAATTTTAAAACTGAAAAAAAACAGTGAAAAATAAAATATAAAACTTAAGCACTAATATAAGGTTATTTATTAAGCTTAAATGGAATCATCCATGCAATTTTTAAGATTTTTTACAAACTTTTGTAAAATAAAATTTTTTAACGTAGGGCTAGGTTCCTCCCAATGGGGTCTCAGGAAGGAATTTGATTCACACGCCAAAACGCCGCAAAAAACTTTGTATGGGAGATCGTCTATATCTTGGTAACTACATATGTTGAAAACATAACTAATGTCTTGTTGTAGAGATAAAGGCTAACAACAGAAGTTACAAAAAAAAATAAAAATCGGAATTGTAGTTCAGCGTCTAATCGCAAAGTTGGGGCAAAATACGCATGAATTGGTGACGCGAACCTCTATATCTCGTTACATACATACGTTAAAAGCATAAATAATGTCTTATTTTAGAGATAAAGGGTAACAACAAAACTTACAGAAAAACATTTGAAAATCAGAAAAGAGTCACGCGAGTAAAGTAGTCTTAAGCTTTCAGCATCAGCAGCTGTTTGAAAAAGACAGCCTCCCGTCATTTTTTTTTTTTTTTTTGCTATTTTTACCTTTTTCATGAGAATGACCCAAGTGCGTTATTTTTCCTTCATTATTGTCGCTTCAAACAGTTGGGATAAAATACGTCTAAATACTTGGACCGAAACATGTGTCTTTTAGACTCTAATTACATTAGTTTCCCGGCTATTTGTCTTAACCACAGCCTGGCAAGCGTCTTCAGAATGCCGTTGCGTTGCTTCTTTCTTTTCTTATATAACGACACCAGAATTTTAAAAACAATAGTTCTATTTAAAAGGGAAAAAAATGCAAGGAACAAAACTTAAGGGTTGGTATGGTATAGTGCAGAGGTTCCCAACCTGTGGTACGCGTACCCCTGGGGGTACGCGAAGGACTAGTTGGGGGTACACGGAATCAAGGTCTGTAATGGTGGAAATATAAGCTATTAAAAAAGTTGCAGAATTTTGTTTCTCCAAGTTAATACTCTTGCAATTTAATAACAATACCACTTGAATAGTTGATTATTGCGGAGGGTAATTTTTAGCTATTTTTGAAAGATAATGCGACATTCTTAAAATACTGGTTTAATATGTTTTGACGTTGAACTAATACTATGGTAAAAAATGTGAAATAAAAAACTCCAGCAAATGTTATTAACTTGAGTCATTTAATTCTTAAGCTAAACTAAGCCCTTAATATCATTAATAAAAACTTCTTTGCATAGACGGATGGTTGGTGGTGGGGGAGGATCTGACAGTAGGGGGTACGCGAAAATATAAATATTAATCAAGGGGTACGCGAGGGAATAAAGGTTGGGAACCCCTGGTATAGTGCATCGTACCCAGAACCAGAGTCAGTAACACTTCAACATTCATCTGAGGCTGCGGCTCCTTCGTGGCAGTAGAGGATTAAGTCAAGTGATTTCTTAACCCTCCGAGTGGCGCAAACGTAAGCGGATAGCCCGTATTTATATGTATATTTTCTTAAACAATCGCGGATAAAGTGTTCTTAAGATTTCAAAGATATAATTAAATACAAAAAATATTGATTCATTTCCTTTAAAAGCTAAGTTTTCTAACCTGATAGCTAAAAGTTCAAAATAATTGGGCGCTCAGAGGGTTTTAAACATCTCCAAAATAGCCAGATACTACAATCATTGATGTCGCAATCTATTACATACACACATACATAATCCACACCGACCGACTCACTCAAAGGGTTTAGAGTCAGCAAGGATCGACGGAGAGCAGTCAGACCAGTCAAGAAAGAAAAGAGTTACAATTAGCAGACCTACCTATTTGAATTACAAACCTACGTGAAAATAGAAAAAAACCCACAAATACAAACAAAAACATACAGAAAAACGAACAAAAACATACACGAAAACAAACAAAAACACACATAACACAAAATCACCAACGGGTCTACAGAACAAAACCGACGTGGTAAAACTCAAGGAACAAGAAAGGATAATAAAAAACAGCAGCTCAATCAAAGGATTACTTACATAACAATAAATACTTCGAGTGCAGTGAATTAACGTACAAAAGTTAAATACCATTGAGATCACAAACGATGCAAATCATCGCAAATTTTCCTAGAAATTTCAAAAATTGATTTCAACCTTTTGTAAAAATAAATAGTTTTTACATATTTTTTCTAGTCCAGTGAGTCCGAGAAGGACTTGTTGGTAGCAGCAAATGATAGTCCTTGGTATACATACATGAAGTCAAGTAATGGTCAACATCTCCATACTCACTGCACAAATAATCCGGATTGTTCAAAATCTTGAACTAGCACAGATATGCAGGAAACGCAGTTGTGTTATGTTTAGAAAGCTGTCATATTTTCTTTATATGCCGTGCTTTTTTCTCATATCTCCTATTCATTCATTATCTTCTTACAATGTCAGTCAGGTTTTATATTAAGTCAAATGTTTGCGATACTTATAAAGAAGGAATATTTCTAAATGACTCGATACAATTAAAGTGAGGTGATAGTCACATTGAATACTTAATTTTGTAAGTAATTTAATATCTAATAACACGTTGCCTTACTTGGTGCTACTACCACTACGCCAAGTCACATTCCAGCCATCTTGGTGCTGTGACGTCACATCATTTTTCCTGCTCCAAAAATGCAACTTGGATATCAAAATAACACAGGCGTGGTGGAAGTGTGAATGAGCTGACTGTTTCGCAGGTTTAATATTCCAGTTATTTAAATCTTTTAACTATATTTAAAAGAATTTACGACGTATTTGTGCAACATATGATAGAACAATAGGTAGGTTTTTAAAACTTCTAGATAAATATTGTAGTTGTGTGTGTGTGTGTGTGTAATATAAATATTTACAATCTTTATGGACAAATGGAAATTGTAAGAAAACTTCTGAGTACCTAATTATCAATAAAGCATCCAATGAAATATACTTAACTTTATTTTTAACAAACATAGAACAAAATAAGAGTGGTTCAAAATGCTTTGAAGGCATTTTCAAAAGAAATATAGATTAAATTTTATGATTTAAATTAAGTAAACTATTTTCCTTGATGGAACGGAAAAATACAATTTAAGGTAATATTCTTCTTAATACTTTTTTAAAACTATTTTCCGATTTCTGAATGAAGTCAATCTTTCTTTTAAAAAATGATGATGTTTATTATTAAATTTAAGCGAGTGTGGAGTGTTGCTGCTTAAGGAGATGATTCGTCACTTCGAAAACTTTACTCTTGCATAACCAGCAATGTTAAATTTGGTATACATCCTTTTAAGAATCAAATAAACAAGTTCTTTACTTTTTATTTGGTTAACATTCCCTCAATATGAGCGCATTTAGGCATTTTTAAAGCGCCACGTGGCTCTCATGTTTTCATCTTTTAATCTATCTCTATTCATTTATTTAAATATTTGTTACTTTAATTTTTAAAATTGTAGCAAGTTGTTTTCAATGGACTATTCAGTTTTCTGTATAAAAAAGTAAATTTTTAATCTCAGGTGTACTCTTCTCATGAGTTGATCTTTTAATCGGCATTTCTAGCTTCAAGTGCCGATTCTTAATAAACTCCCAAAATACCTTTTGTGACTTTCTTTAAAATGGATACAAATTATGAATTCATATTTTTTATTATGTTTTCCAAGTATTTATTAAAGCATTGAGTAAAATTTTCAAATAGAATAAAACAGTAAAATACTATGTTTTAAAAAGTTACCCAACAACTTTTCTTTTCTCAGTTAGTTATTTCTTAAATTGCTATTCTCAACCATTTTATAAAGAGTTGATTTTTACTTTTGTGCTTTTTCTTTCACTTTAAAGAAAAACACACACTTTCGAAAGCAATGAAATAGAAAAGCAAAATACTTGAAATCGCCTCAACTTGTTTATTTAATTTGTACAATTTTTATTTTAGGTCCAGTCCCAGTTGAGATATATAATGAAATGCAAATGATGCCTTCTTTTCATTTGTGAAACTTCTATACATTGAGTATGTATTAAATAAATGGTAAGTTTATGCATGCAAAAAGAAAAATGTGTTTTCTTGAAAAAGACGTTTCTCAGTTTTGATGCTGAGTACTTTCAAACAAATGACCTCAAAATTTTGTAGTGGGTAACCCTCTGATACATTTTTGCATTTTTCAAACAGTTAATGTAAATGTATTCCTGTTGACTAATTCCTGATTTTCGAAGTTTATTTAACACATTATACGCCAAAACTATGTTATTTCATTTTTAAAAAATGCATTAGTATAATAACGTGAATAATAATGAAAGGAAACGCTGTTTCTGAATTTTTTTTTAGCGGGATTAACAATTAAAATTAATTAATTATCTTTTAATTAGAAAAATATTTTTATTCGATTTGTAACTTTTTAACACTCAGTTCAACATTTCGATGCAATAATCTAAGCTAAAAAAAAAAAAGAAAGGCTCAGTTCTGGTCCTCGCAGTAGATTTTTCTTCATTGGCAAAGTCTGAATCTTCATCAGTTCCAACTTCAGCAAGAAGTTTATGTTAACACTCAATTTCTTTTTCAAATGGAGTCGGCATTATGAGCAGCGGGTAAATAATTTGATTCGGAAAGGACAGCAACGATCTGACGTTATAAGCCGCGTGAAATAACAGGTCTGTGGAACAAACGGAAAGACGCGTGGGGTCATTCCATAATCCCAGTAACTAACAAAACGTGTATTAGGGGACGGAAAATCCCGTAAATACTTTCTAAATACTCAGAAAAGGCAGAGGGGGCGACTAACTCAGCTACTGATAAGAAAGGAATTAACAGGTGGCTATTTTTCTAGGAATCGGAGTTTGCCGAGGGCTTGGGGCCCTTCGCGTCCTCCCTGTTAATATCTTCTGATAATAAATTTATTTATTTAAAGAAAAGCACACTACAGAGAAAACTCCATTTACAGAGTGCTGACAAACACACAATGAACAAAAGTCACAATGAGTAAATAATAAATTTAAAAAATATGCCTTAGAAAGCAAAAAGTAGACCACAGAGAATACATAAAATCATAAAACTTATGCAAACGTATATATAATTAACAACGAAAACACATAATCACAAAACTTTAAGACACACTATGACACAAAAAGCCGCATTGATTTTTTTTAAAATTTAAAGTTCATTTCCAAAAAGCAAGGGTCAAAAAGTCAAAACGCGCAAACACCGAGTCTAATGAAAAAACACACACCAGGATTTTAAAAATTTAAAAGCTTAAATACACACTTGAGATTAAAAAAAAATGCAACACTTAAGATAAAAATAAATCAAACACGGTGCCAAAAAACTGGTCGAATACATAAGAACACGGAAAATCAAATAGCATAAAAATCTAAAATGTTGTAGAAAGGCAAAATAAAACATATCATGTATTTAAAAGATGCAAACATTTCGACATAAAAGCACCTAGAGACATATTAAAAATGTCAAGTTCATCAGAGAGCGTGCTAAAAATTTTATAAAACCTATATAACGAGAACATATTAATATAATTAAATTTTGAATCTAAATTTGGAAAGGAATTCTGGTTGGATATATATTGGAAACTATTAACTGCCTCTTGAAGATACCACACTCTTTCAACTTTTAATTTCTGTTTCGGTTGTTTTAATTCACGAGTACTCCAGCATTAAAAGGAGTAGCGAATATAATTTTCAAGTAACATCTATCTCAGAATTTTTTTCTTATTTTTCAAAAACAGTGGTAAACAGATCGTGATTACTTTTCTGAGTTTCTTAAATTTTCCAAATATAATGAAACCTCATAACTGTAGCTGAATGTTTTATAGTCTATTTGCCGTATTTCCAAATCCACTAAAAAGCGCATTTTCAGAGATAAAATATTGTATTTTCAAATATTATGAAACATACACAAAATTAATTGAGCCTTAAATTTAAATTTTTTCACTTCATGACATTCTGGTTAATGTTCATCTATGAAAATATCTTACTCTGTAGCCGAACAGTTCACAGAAAATATGCAGAAAAAGCCTACTTTCCTATTTCCATTACTTTTATTACAGTATAAAATGCATAATATTCAAATTGGATTTTTTTATGATTTTGTTAGAGACAAAAAGATCATAGTTTGAATTTATACATCGGATAACCCTTGAGCTTTTATACAAAATATATAGGGGTCGTCCACAAATGATGTCACGCTTGGAGGGGGGGTTCATGAAATTGTGAGAGTTTGTGACAAGGGGAGGGGAGGGGGTAACAATAAGTGTGACATCACACATTTTGGTTAAAATAAAAACATTTAAAATCAGCAGATTAAATTTTGAAGCTATTTTGAAATTACCAGAACTTGAGGGTATTTTTTAATCGGGGCTAAAACAACTTTCATGTGGTTTTTTCTCACTTATATTCCTTTCTTTTTCAAAAAGGCATTCAGGGTAGGTTCTGAGAATATGGTAGCAGCAGAAATTCTTCACCATTAAGCAAACCTCCCCCTGCCACACTCTTGAAATGTCCAACAAAAGATACGCCGCCCCACCTGGGTGAGTGGTAGAACTGGTAGTGGCACAAACAGGTTGATCTTATTGAGGCGAGTTTTTTTTTTCAAATTAAATCTGTTCTATTCTGGAGAGTATTTTGTGTTCTAAAAGTAAAAATAAGATTTAAAGCAAAATATATCAAATTACAAAATACGACTGCTTACAATTGCTCTTTTATATTAATATTTTATTACTATTGTATATTAATTAGGTTTTTTGTTGCAAACCTTAATCTTATTTCATACAAAATAAGTACACATATAATCATTATTATTGTTATGCTCACAAATGTCATTAAAACACATAGTTAAAGTTTAAAAATAAAATCTGAAATATGATCTACAACGTAGTGTTTTGTTTCTGAACTGCAAGTTTATATTTATGTAATATAATGTGACATGTGACAAGGGGAAGCGAGGGGGTATGGTGAAGTGTGACACTTCGTGACAAAGGGGGTCAAAAATATCGAAAAAAAGTGTGACATCATTTATGGACAGCCCCATACAGCGGTATGTGAAAAAATGAAACGCATTTAAGATTACTTTTTTTACTAATTTCAATATCTATACAGACAGAAAACCGTCACATGCCTCTGTGCCGTCACCCATAACAGTTGCTGAACCGGTTGAATGGACATATGACGGACAGTATATATGAATCAGATCATCTACAATTCGCAGAATTAATATATAGTTCAGGACAAATGTTACAATTTATTTCTTGTATCAGGAGAAATATTTATTATCACTGTAACCCATCTAACAATTACGTTTCTTATGAATTCTGAGGCAAATATTTGTTACTATCCACGTAGGTAATAAACATCTAAAAAGTGAAATGAAATATGATTTTGCCCAAATAATGTGTTAGAAATATCTAGAATACGAAATCTGTAATACCAAAGCAAGTTTTCTCAAACTGAACGAAAAGAAGTTTTATTTATCAGCTATTTTTAGTTGATCTCAGGTGACAAAATCCAGAAGAAATCATGTTTTAAAATATTCATTCCAATGGTAAGCTACTAGACAGCTATTTCAGAATTTTTCAAGCTATATATTATGAAGTGTAAGATTAAATTACTTCGCATCGCCCCCCCCCCCCAGAAATGTTGAGTAAAAACACATTTACCTATCAAAAAATCTATTTTCTAAATAAAGAAACAAACATTTATGTTAGTAAAAAATAATAAAATAATTTACCACTCTTCCCCTTTTCTAAAAAAAGATTGTTTTCGAATATCTTTATTGGTTATTTTTATCAATAAAAATAATAATTTATAAATTATTATATAAAAAATATAATTTTTCTCTTATTTCTAATGAAAAATCAAGCACATATATAAAATATTTTCAGATGTTTGCGTTCATGTGACTCAGAAAAAAGCGAATGCTTTCTCAAATTAAATAATAAAAAGAATGGCAATTATTTCAAGGCAAGGTTCTATTGCGTATTTTAAAATTTACCCGGGAGGACGCGCTGGGGTCAATTTATAGCCCCCAGCCCTCCGCTTTTTCCCAGAAAACTAGACACCTGTTCATTCCTTTCTTATCAGTAGCTAAGTTAGTCACCCCCTCTGCCTTTTCTGAGTATTTATAAAGTATTTCAGGAATTTATCATCCCCTAATACACGCTTTGTCAGTTACTGGGGTTATAGAATGACCCCGCGCGTCCTTCCGTTTGTTCCACAGACCAGTTATTTCGTGCGGTTGATAACGTCAGTTCGTTTCTCTCCTTTCCGAATCGAAGTATTTACCTACTGCTCACAATGCCGACTCCATACAAAAAAGTTTAAAAAGTTTTTTTTAGTGTTGGAACGTTTACGTAAACTTCGTACTGAAGTTGAAACTTATGAAGATTCAGATTTTGACAATGGAGACAATGGACCTGGGGATGTTTTAGAAGAAATTTTTTCAGATCACGAAAAAGTCAGCGAACAGGATACGGAATCGGAAGAGGGCGGAAGACATTATTTTTCAACTTATCGGTGATTACGCCAATAAACGAATGTATAATCCGTGTATAGCGCATGAACTAAGAGTGGAAATAGGAAAAAATTGTTGTTCTGCCGTTGAAGAACCACCAAGAAAGAAATCAAAAATGGTTTCAAAGGGAAAATGTAAGTTTTGTCCGTGAAATATTGACGTAAAAACTACTGGAACCTGTAATTTGCGTACAAATTTTGTATGCAAGAAACACTTAATTTTCGTATGTAGTAATTGTCTCCGAGAAAACAAAATGTAACTTAAAATTTGTATGTACATTCTATTATTTCTCATTATAATTAAATAGTATTAAAATTCATGTTTCATTGTAACAATCCCATAGCGAGTACTTTATTAATTTGTGCACTAATTGTATACGAAGAAAGGATCCTATTTTAAAAGTCTTATCGCAAAAAATATCGCAATGTATTTGATTTGTGTTAAACACTGTTTTCTGAATGTCTTAAAAGTCAAAAGAGTTATTTTTCCAACTAAAAATATAATGCTTTTAACAGCGCAGGATTGAATTTCAGTTTGGGGTCATTCAATGACCCCCCGCGCGTCTCAACATTCTCTAAGGAGGCGCGAGTTCTCTCGGGTTAATAGAATGTCTTACAAATATTAGTCATAGTAGAATTAGAAATTGAACTCAAAATCAAATTGTAATTTACTCAAAACCTTCTTGTTTATAAATACTTAAGAGTTCACTTGTTAAATATTTATTATAGGGGACTATAATTCTAAGTATTTTTTTCAATATACCACACCGTAGAAATATGAAACGGTGGTAAATTAAACGCAATGAATGTCTCGTTAGCCGCATCTTTTGATTCATATCTTCTGAATAGCAACGTTTTAATTTATACAACAAGAAAAACTCTGTAATATTTGAAAACTACATCTCGCATATAATGCAAATATTTTTTACGAATTTCTATATATCATTTTTAAACATTCAAATACCAGTAAGTTTAATTAAAATTTTAATTTTATTTAAGACGACCAGGAAACTGAACAATAGCAAATTCCTAAGAACTCCAATAACATTTAGATGGCTATAAGACAAAATCTTAAGATATAACGTTTGAAACAGCAATTTTCGGAAAAAAGGGAAACATTTATTTCCTTACAAATCATTCAAAAATATTAACTGTCAAACACTTTGACTGTCAATGGAGTCGGTCTGTTCTTGCTCGACCTAAGTGGAAAAATGATTACTAAAGCAGTAAAACTAGATTTTGTGATACAGATAGAGAGAGGTGTTAAATTATTTATACCTCTCTCTATTATGGCTTATCCCAGATAGCACGTAAGTTTGCAGCAAGTTTGATTTTGACTTGTCATGGCAAAATTTGACGCGTCAAACTTGAATCGAACTTGTAGCAAGTTCGATGTGACAAGTAGCGCCACCTCTTTGCAAATCAAACTTGCAGCAAGTATGCAAAACAAGCTTCCTGCAAAGACAGCACAAAGAGATAATTATCTTTGTCTCTGTTTAAAAAAAACATCCGATTTTTAATAGAATCTCCTAGACCGTCCTTCTTTTTATTAATTCAATAAATCAATGATAATTTGTAGAAAAACCTAACTTTTTTATAAAAAAAATTTTGAAACATTTTCCATCTTTTTACTAAATATATCACTCGCACTTTAAAGAAAACTATATCGCCTTTTTCTTAATGTTGAAATTTTAGCGTTTATAAACAAAATTAAACCGAAAAAACAGTCAATGTTTGTTGAAAAATAATAACTTAGACATTTTGTCCCATTTTAACGTAATTACTTTTGAACTCTAATTTCATAATTTATTCTACTAGCAAAACGTTGTTATTAGCGAAAATCGTTCTCTCTTTGATTTCAAATCATATTCTCAACTCAAAATTTAATGAAATCGCGAAAAAAGTTTAAAATAAATCGTATACGAATCGAAGCGGCCGATGTATTAGCGAAATCTATCTTCTCCTGTCGTAGCCGAACTGGTCTAGTGGTATCGACCTCTGTCTACTAATCGGTAGGTCGCGAGTTCTATCCCGGGTTGTGTTCGTACTCTGTTTTTGCTATTATTTGCAATGAGTTTGCACGACAAGCTTGTGGCAAACTTGCCGCAAGTTCGTTTCATGGTGACTTCGAAGCTTTCGTTAACTTGCTGCACGTTGCTGCAAGCTTGCACTCTTGTCATGACAAATTTGTGGTGAACTTGCACTCTTGTCATGACAAATTTGTGGCAAGCTTGCTGCAAACTAAAATTGCTATCTGGGATGGTTTCCTTCAAACTAGCACCACAAGAGAAGAAAGTTCTTAATTCTTTCGTGGTAACATATTTGTACCAATATGAACTCAAAGAAAAAAAATTTGAGTTAGAATCTGTTAGAGTTAATTCAAATTTATCACAGAATGAATTAAATCTTCGGAGTTAAATTTTATGGCAATTCCAATTCGCATTACTACAATTTCCATTTTTTGAATTTAATTTTGAATAATTTAATAACTGATTCAAATGTGTACTTGCCATTTTCTTTACTTAAAGAAGGGACGAAATTCAGTAAAAAAAAGTGAATGAACTGATTACAGATTTTATTTAATTAAATTAAATCAGAAACATAATTCCATTTTTCATAGTTTTTAATTACTTTTCCTTTTATTCGTTTTTGTGGATTAAAGCAACTAGTTTTTAAACATTAAGATGTCATGTAATTTTATATTAAAAAACATTGTTTTTTTACTTCAGATTTAAATAATCCAATTCTAAATTAAAATTTTAAAAAAGACATATTCATCTCTTTTAACAGAAAAAAAATTCAGGGTTTTAACAAGCTTAAGTTTTCCCCAATTTCTAAAATTATTTTCATGAAACTTTATTTATTGTTAGAGTATTATTAATTGCATTACATTCTTATTGTATAACTCGACTATTATTATGTAATTTAATGCTTTATTTATTAAAAATAGATGCTCTAATGCATTGTTCCATGCTCAATATATTTTCCACTTATTTCGGAAGAATAAAACGAAAGATATTCTGAAGTAGAAAAATGTAAAAAGAACTAGAGAAAGAATGAAAAAGGCTGGTACATGTGTCAGCCAATTACTGAGAGAGAGAGAGAGAGAGAAAATCTGAAAAAAAAATAAAATTCTACAATTCTACCGTCTCTAGTTTCGCAAATTAATGAATTGATGGTTCAATATCTGTAAAACTTTGATTCCGAATTTAAAGGTTACCCTAGTGAAACTAATTTAATTAGTTGATTGTTCTCTTTGAATATCCCTTGTAAAAAATGGCGAAGCTGTTGAACTCGTGGAGAGTTTTCATTTTTCCTTCATCTCTGATTAATATCATTAAGTTGAATGGATGAGTCAAACAATGCCAATATTTTTTTTCAATCAATTTGCTAAAATATTATATTTTTATTCTGATTTTAACAATTTTTCAATCCATCCCTTGAAAACAAAGGTGTATGGAAATTTTAATTTTTTAAATAAAGAAAACCTTAACAAAGAAGGATTTTTTTCAAATAAAGCATGCTAAAAAGATTTACAAAGGTTCTGCCATTAAATATCAATCATAAATAAATATGGATTTTATGTATAAGTTTTGGTAGATTTTTTCACCTAAAAATTAACTTAACTTTTTAAATATTAACCTTTTCCAATCGGCGGTACATACGCTGTACCGGGAATTTTTATTCCTTTAACTTCGGCTGCGGTACAAGTGTTGTACCGAGCATTCGAGTGACGGTTCTTTCCCCCTCTTTCTCCTGGAAGGAGTTTCACGACCCATTCAAGAACGTGAGTTCTATTGTTCGTAGCTGGGTGGGGATATTTTTCGCCAATGTTATCAGTTGTAAGCTCTTATTCTGCATTTTTGGCGATGTTTAGGGACAACAAATTCCAAAAATCTGAAAAGTACTCCATTCGATAATTTTACGCTGGCGATAAAAGCCGAAATTTTCTTTACTAGTGTTTGCTTCATGGATTTTTTAGAATGCCTCAAAAATATCTCACGGATGTGGGGAGTGAGAATGTGATGAAGAATTTGGATGAAGGAAGTTTTGATGATAATTATTCAGAGAGTTGAGAATCAGAAAAAGTATTTGGAAAGAAAATACTATAAACAGAAAAAAAGACTCTTTTAAGAGCTCAAAGGTTTTAAAAAGTAGAACACGTTTTTGTATATTTAAAACAGACGTTTAAAAAAAGTATTGCTTAGAACAAATTTTTTCCTTTTAAAATTTAGGATTTCAGTTTCATTTAGGGACAAAACTTATTCAAGAATATATATTAATAATTTTTGTCTAAACGTTAAAGATTCAGAAATGCATTTAACCCAGCAAAAAATTATTTTCATTGGAATATAAGAAATCAGTTAAATGCTTTATCTTTGTTTGCTGAACTTTGGCTTTATTTAGTAGCTTTTAAACGTATTCATTTAAGTTAAAAACTATCATTTCCTTCCTGGAAATGTTTCATCATTTTTTTCAATCACACTTTCTCATATTTGAACTCAAAAGATTTTAAGGATATTTATTTCTTTGTACACTAAACAAGGCTTCAATTTGGGAAGTACAATATTTAGGAAAAAATTTCTAATATATTTTACCTCAAATTTTGTTCTCCTGTTGCATGTTTCGTTGGATAATTTTGATAATATGTGGTGATATTATTCATTATGGTATTTGACTATGTAAGCTTAATCTAAAACTTTAGAGAGTATGCATACTTAGAGATCTGTAACTGGTCATATAATTTATTACTACACTAAGTAAGCACCGAAGTTATAAAAAAGTTCACAATCGAATCAATGCAATCTCAGAGAAATGTAGTTTTGAGATTACAATAACATTTCAGTTCACATTTGACATATTAAATGCTCTTTTAATATATATACTCCTTTAAAATATGGTTTATAAAATATATAAGGTTTTATTGCCTATTTCTTTTAAATGTTAATTAACGCAATATATAACTTTCAGTTATGTTAATTTTTTTAATATTTAATACTGAATACATATTTATATTGTTTTTTAAGTAACTTGAAAAAGTTGATTGGATTAAGAAATGATCATAAAAAAATTCTAAGACTATTTTAACACACAAATAACGATTTCCTACCGTATTATTAATCTTTGTACAATGTTTTTCTTATATTTAAACAATTGATATCATACCACTTTGTTTCAGAAGAAGTTATATCGAGTAATTTGAAGAGATGAAAATAAATTTGCGAATGAAACAAATAAAAATTATAACTATAAGCCCTTTTTTCATATATGATTATTATTAAATATCCCATTTAGATCAATTTTACTCTCTTATTACCTGAAATGCTGTTCTTTCAATTCGAGTAGAAAATCTATTTTAATTTTAGAACTTACTTTTAAAAAAATCTTATATACTGCAAAATGAATAACAATTATACGAACGAAATAAGTTCTTCAAAGCGAGAAATACATTCAAATAAAAGTGGGAGGGAAGAATTTAGAAAAAAAAATTATTGAAACATATGTAGCCAAATATAGAGACCTTTCTGACACTGGAATCATTATTGACCAGAAAATGGCAGCCCTTCCCCTCACCCCATTGTAAAAAGAATGCCTTAACAATACTGCATGGAGTGTCAATGGTCATACTGGTCTTTCTAGTGGGGGAAAGAAATGATCTCCTCTGCTCTAAAAGTAGCCGAACGAGGGATATATTTTCCTTCGATCTGCGCCGAGTCCTAGAGGTTAATTAATTTCCTTTAAACCACCTGTTATCCTACAGCTGATAACCGTTCAACGTTTCCTGATTTTTTAAACCACAAATGGTAATATATGATAAAAAATAAAAAAAGTTTTTAGATTTATAAATAAAGCTGCCTTTAAAATTTCAGATTTGTCAGAAGAACAAGCAAATTTAATTGCTTCATTTGAAATGTATTTCTACTAAAATTATTTTCCTGTTTCAAACTAAAATATTGGGTTCCTTTCCGACGTTCTGCGAATATACTTTCATTTAATTCCATCGATGTTTTAACTCTTTATAACCAAAAATTAATTATAGAACTTGAGAGCGATAACTCACATTAAAGTTAGACCCTCTTGTAATGTATATTAAAATCTGTTACTTGAATTAGGGGAGAACGGAGTTAGTTGTTACACGGTGCAAGTTGTAATATTCGAATTTTAAAATAACCACAAGTATAAACTCACTTTTATCACGTCAGATGGTAGCCCTCATTCCTATGTCTTCCTCACCGAACATTGGAGTGCCTGCAATTAATAGCAAAGAGAATTCTTGGAACAATGTTGATTTTCCGCCTGTTAGTAATTTTCCTTTTATACTTAAATATTTTATTTGCGACAGAATATGTGTTTAACGTCTATACCACAAGAAAGCCTAAATTTCTGGTTATTGATATTTACTATTATAGTATATATTTAAAATAATATGATAAAACCTTCAGACAGTTCGCCAGTTCCAACCACTCGACGCATTACGATAATTTTTATTTCATATGAAAGCTTATGGCGTCTAGATATGTCATCAAGGGTCGCCTGCCCTCACCATTTTCGAAGGAAATCGAAAAAACATTTCTCCACCATACATTCTCTATGGGGGAAAACCTCTATACAGTTCTCCAGCCACAACCACCCGACGGATTTTCGACAACTTTTATTTCATAAGAAAGCCTATGACGTACAGAACTGTCATCATGGGTCGCCTGCCCCCACTACCCCTATTTTCTAACGAAATCGAGTGTGTCTGAAGATTTTACCCTATTATTTTAAATATATAGACCCCAACAGTTCCATCAAAATGATGTGTCAAAAATATTTTTAAATACCTATTGTAGGTGATGAAAACTGTTTATTTAGGGCGATATCATTCTGAATTTATGGATCTGAAGAGCTTTATGCCGAAATTCGTACGAAAGTTATGCAAAACATTGCAACTAGATGAGGTTTCTTGAAAGATTTTAAAATTTAAATAAATCTATTGTCTACAAAGAATATGATATCTACTATGGTTTTATGCTCTGTTCCACTGATCAACATGCAGTATTTAAAACTGAAAAAAGTAGGGGCTGAGAGCCTCGAAGCAGCGAGGTGGCACGAGCAGTGCTGAGCAAAGTGGGTGGTGGCCGCGAACGCACCCGGAGGGTGGCTAGTTATATTTAAAAGATCTGTGCAAGTGTAATATACCACTCCCACGTAGCAAGATATAAAATATCATCACATGGGAAAACTTATTACAATTTTGTTGGGGCTACTTGTTACAGTGTAACAACTTGCCCCGAGTAAGTTTTAAATGTACATGATATATTTTCGTTTTAAAATTGATATGAGGAACTATAAAAGACAGATAGATGAGAATACAACGCTCCAGAAACATTTCTGGAGGCGGCGGAAGTATTCATGACTGGTTGTTCATTGCGAAATGCGACTGGTAAATATGGTTTTAATTTCATGACATTCCAAATATGCTGCAGTAAAATTAAAACTGTTATCGATGGTTAGCTATATTTCTAATCAGTTTCATGTTATAATTTAATTGATTTAAACGTGTTTAAATTGAATTGAATAATTAAAATATAGATAAATTTTATTAATTTTTAAAGATATTTCTTGGAGCCTGTTTTTTCATATCCAGAATTAACGTTGCCTAGCGTTGTTTATATTAGAAACCTCTACAGGTTTTCACAGATGATCAGGAGATGGAACTTCAACAGTACATAGACAGTGCTACGAAGCTGTATTACTGTCTTTCTACTAAAGAATTTAAATCGTTGATACATCAGTAAGCAATTAACAATTAAATAAAAATCCCAGTGAGCTGGAGTAAATGTAAGAGTTCTGCAAGTGACAGGGCTTTCCGCACTAGACTGAGTGTCTAGACTTAGTGACTAGACAGAGTAGAGACACGAGCTGTAGAAGGAAAAATGTTGTAACCTCCTTCATCAATTTTGCCAGAGTCCACGACGGATTCAAATTCTATGGACAAGATATCTACAGAGTTAACGAGACTGGGTGGCAACGGTTTAGAAGCCAAGGAAGATAATCACCACAAAAGATACCAAACAGAGTGGATCAGTGACTTCTGTCGAGAGAGACACTTTGGTAACCATGGCTCTTGCTGTTGGTGCTGATGGCGGCTCAGTTCCTACTTTTTTTTCTAGAAAAATCTTTAATTCAAATCAAAACTTTACAACTGCACCACAAGGAAGGGAAGGGTCAGCAAATCAATTTGGGTAGCTGGGCAGGATTTTGAAAGAGGATTTTCACAGCTTCTTGAGACACTTTATAAAATATACCAAAATCACCAAAGAGAGGCCTGCCCTAATTCTTCTCCACAATCATCAGTCTCATCTTATTTTACCACACACACACAACATTGGACTTAAACCAAAGAAAAATAAGTGATTTTTTTGTATTTCCAAATTATATATTTGTCAAATCTGTAATTCAGACAAATATGACGATAACTCATCAGAAAACTTATGAAATTAAGTGAATTTATGAAGAAAAAAGAACTTAAACCCTCCGTTAGTCTACTGAAGTACGAAATAATAACATACTAAAAACATAAAAATATTATATTTGCTTTTATTGATTAACATATTTCATGTAACAATTTACCCCATCAAGTGCAACATGATGCCCCATTGTCGGATAAGTTTTTGCAATGTACATGAATGTATAAAAATTTAGTACTTTTAAATTTTCGTTATATGATTGTTTTTAAAAATATGCTATAGATCGTGAAAAATTAGAGTATATTTTAAAATGTGTTTCGTAAACATACTTTTAATAGTTTCGTTTAAAGAAATTTTGAAAAAAAATGTAACAACTATCCCCGGCTTCTCCTATACTTGAAATGAACCGCGTAACTTTCATTACTATAACTTTCATTTTTTTTTTGTAATTCATATGGTTATGCATAAAGAAATATTGCTATTAAAATATATTTACATTTATAGAATGGATATTTATAAATGCCACTTCATAACACATTTATTTATAAAATATGAATTAGTATTGACTTTAAAATAATCTAACATGATTTAATCCGAAATTTTTGATATCCATGTATATGGTCTAGAGAGAATTGTACAGATAACTTGAATTTTTACGAACTAAATTTAATGTAGAATTCGAAGAAATATATGTCATTTAAAGTTTCAATTTATTGAGAAAGCTATGTTTACCATAATGGAAAATCACGGAATTTCAATAATAGAATAAAGAAACTGAACGTTAATTCCTGTAAAATAGTCAAATATTATTCTATATTTACATTACTCCGATATAACTACGTTCAAAATTGCATCCAGTGATGATGTTTTATGAAAAATAATACAAGAATTAAGTACAATATGCTACTAAAAGAATTTTCACTATCGGCACCTTTTCATAACAAAAAATACAACTGTATTCATACTTATGCATATAGCTAAAATGATGAAACTTTTCATCCTTTAAAGATCAAGTATTACTAAATTTCAATAAAAGTAATGAAAATGAATTCTCGCAAAATTATCATATAAATATGTAGATAACTTTGCGTCATCTTCTTTGAGAAGAAGTATAAAGTACTTTCCTTCTATTCGTCCATGCTACTGTGCTTTGAAAACAGCTTATTTTTCACCATGGCATTTAAAATATAGAATAGAACATATTTCACTATTATGAAAGAATAACATAAAAGTGGCCTGAATGATAGAACAGAACATCATCTCTTACCCCCGTACCCGTGACCATTCTGGACACTGAACTGTTTGATGGACGACAGAAGGGAGTTTTATTTAAGACAAAAAAAACCCAGATATTTGTTGATACCCGGATGCATCGAAAGCTCACGTGACTCCAAGTACATGTAGCGGACAGCAGCGAGTCTACCTTCTCACCATATCACGAAGTTCCGTTGCCGAACTGTGATGTGCTCTTATTACTGTTTTGATGTTTTTCTTCTGTGTCTGTGTTGAATAAATGTTTGTTTGATAATCCCTGGTCTTATTTCTTCCACCTGCGCCTCTGGCCCACTCATTTAACCTAACAACATTTACATTAGATACGGTACAGAAATATTCCTGTTTTCAATGCAATTTCGTATTAGTGCCCTTTTCTCTGTTGTTGAATGCTAAGCACTTGATTCTGGAAGAACGTACTTTTCGCTCACTGGAGACACAATCTCAATCATCGCAAATGAGAAGGAGATTTTTGCTGCAGCGGCGCTATTCCACGTGGTAGAACTTTCAGATTTCTCAGGTATGTCGGTGTATCTCTTATAAGATGGTTATCAATAGTTTTTCTTTAAGTGAAATAGAAGCTGCAGAACAAGAAACTCCTAGCTATTGACTCCTCCAAACAGGTTCAGCACGCTGTATGTTTATTGTGTGCGTGCGTGTGTTGGCTTGACCAATTTTATTTGTTGACCAATATTTATTTATATGCCAATTTTATTCAATACTAGCTGCATGGCCCAAAGTTGCTCTCGAATAATTGGTCATTTCCTGGCGGAGAGAAGAAGTGAGGTCACGTGACGCATGGCCAACGTTATCTCCTAAATAAAAGGAAAGAGTTGTTCAAACATTCCGTCCACACAACGCCACCTATATTGCATTGTTGAGGAATCCATATTGTATCGTTGCTGTTTTCAACAATGAAACAGAAACACGCAATTAAATATTTGTTTAAACAATGAAAACGGTTTGAATTGCGCTGCAACAATGAAAAGTATTTTTGTAAATTAGTTTTTAATTAATATCTTTTTCACTAATTAAAATTTCGGAATTTAAATGGTCAAAATGGATTCCTTGGATTATTCTCCATCTTTTGGTACTTTCCCCGCGCTTCTCCGTTCAGCGGTTCGTGAGAAGATAGTCTCACATATATACATGCATACACGTCGAATTTTAAAAGTGCAGATTGACCAATATTTATTTATATACCAATTTTATTTAATTTTGACCAATATTTATTTTTATACTAATTTTATTTAATAATGACCAATATATACGATAAATTGTGTAGAGGTCAGAGTATATGACACGAAGCGCAGTTTTCCGAGTGTGCACTGAATTTAAACTAATGTTTGTGTCTTGTCACATATGTTCACATAGCCATCATTACTGCACCATCGGAAAACTTCACTTCGTGGCATACATTCAATCCCAAACATATTCGACAGTAAGTGTCGGTAACACTATCCACAGACTAAAATTTGTCACTTCGCATTGAAGCTGTTTGAAGAAACTCTTCGCTAGTGTCATTCAGATTTAAGCTATTTTAATGTCATTTCTATAACTAAAACTGGATTTTAAAGTATTTTTATTTTTTTATCTTAAAAAGATAAATAAAACCTTTACATAAAGCTTAAAAAAGAGAAATTAAGAAAAACTATATGATTTACCTATCAATCCAAAACTAAAAAGATGTGCATTCTGTGTTTTTAAACTCTTCGAAATGAAATAAAATCATATTATAAATATTCCCAAACCACATAAAAGAAAGAAAATTTCAATTCTCGTTTTGATGATTCTTACTAGTGTAACAGTTTAAGAAGTACTTTCGCATGTAGAATATGAAGCGCTTAACTATATGTTTGTTTCTATTACCAATCACAATTTGTATTAATTAGCCCGATATGTAATCTATAGGATTGTAGACAGAAATTGCTTGAAATCTACGAAATATTCTGAAAATCATGTTCTGTGCAATGCAGAAAAATCCGTTTGCTTTCTTTCTTATTTTAACTTCAAATTTAGTTTTCATGCAAATTCTGAATAATTCCAAAAAAAAAAAACTATAAAACGTCTGCTTATATGAAAGAAGGGTATTTTTGTAGAAACATTTATTGTTCGCAATTTTTTTCTGTTGCGTAAATAATCTTCCAACAACCGAGAACTGTCTTTACAAATGGGATAGAAGCATCAAACCATCCAAAGACAATTTTTAATGCGTCTTTTTTCTTAATAAATGTTTGACATGCAAAGCAAAGAGAGCGAGCACACTTATTTCGAAGGCAACCTCATAAATGAAAACAGAAATCGAACAGTCGAAAAATAAATAATTCAAGAACTTCCCAAGTGGCACTTTAGCATATTATTAGTATCGATCCTTTTTCCTTTCAATAGAAAAAAAATATTGAGCTCGGCTCAGTTATAAAAAGAAATATTCCTTCACATTTATCGTTTTCTTTAGACTAAGTTCAGCTATTTTAATTCAGATTTCCTCCTGTTCCTTCGAGTTTTCTTTTACATATGCTTTTCATCGTGTGGTTTGTAAGATGAAAACGAAAGAATTTAAATTATTGATGGAGGAATACAGAATATCTGATTCATGAATACAATTCCAATAGGTTGTTTGGTTATAAAACAGTCTGTTGAAAATCTGCCTGAATAGCATTTTTTAACTTTAAGAATATTTTTTAACATTATATTATGCAATAGAAATAAAATACTTCAAAATAGTGAATAGGTGTTTCTAAAGATAAAAAAAAAACTATGATTTTAAATCATTTCAGGAAATGAATAACTATATTTAAAGTTAGAATACATGTATTCAGTGTGATCTGAAAGAGTTCCGACAAACTTTAGCGCCACATTAGGCTTAGAAAAATCGTTGTTCAGGCAAAAGTCACTAAGTCCAAAATTATAGTTTCGAGATGTGGTCATTTTAAACTTAGTTAAATTTGAGTTTTTATGATAAATAGTAAAAATTATTTTACAGATTTCTAGCTGCTACGGTTGGATTACTTATGTTTAGATAACAAATTTCTCTCTTTATATATATATATATAATATGATGCCATTATATTAAGAAAAAGATTGCATCATATATTCATTTATTTATTTTTATGTCCATTTCCAAAAATATATATATTATTATAAAAGGTTAAATTTAGTTTATAGTTAATATTTTTATAATGTTTTATTATAGCATTAAAAGCTCAATTTAGAAATAATTTTTTCACTTTAAATGCGGAATTTTAAATGCGTATTGAATTGGCATGTTATTAGTTATATACTTTTTACTCTAATCTTGAAAGATTTTGGAGATTTATTACCCTATTTTTTCGTTTTTCCAACAATTGGCTTTCGCAGAGGGTTGGCGCAACAAATCTAGATTAATGCGACATATCAGTTCCCAAGGCTGATAAGTATTTAATTGTTTGAATTCCATTTATAGGTTGACCCTTTCCTTAGCGTAATAGTCGTTAATCAAACAATATTTTGTAATTCATTTGTATGATTATTGATAAGGTAATTTGATTTTCATTTCAATTTCTAGATTAATATTTGTATATATTTAAAATATAACACATGTTTTGATTAATTGAAATATTTAACTATATATATTACCGATAAAGGGCAGAAATCAGTTAATCTGCACATTACCTAGCTAATCTACATATTAACTGATTTCCTCCGCTAAAGTGCGGAAAATTGTTTCATTTCTCAAATTACCTAGGTAATCTGCAAATTAACTAGGTAATCTGCAAATTACCTAGATAATCTGCACATTACCTACTAGGCACTCGTTAAAGTGAAAATAAGATCTTTGCTGGAACAACAGCAACGTTTCTGTACGCTTAAAATAACAAATGTTATTTATTTATTTTTCGATATCTAAAGA
Source organism: Araneus ventricosus (assembly GCA_013235015.1). Classification (NCBI taxonomy): domain Eukaryota; kingdom Metazoa; phylum Arthropoda; class Arachnida; order Araneae; family Araneidae; genus Araneus; species Araneus ventricosus. The sequence goes on along the minus strand of BGPR01001341.1, from coordinate 196,425 downwards.
ATCAAATTAATACAATCAACAAATCAGTTGATAGAATCAATACATCAATCAATTAAAAAACTATAATAGAAAGAATCAAGCGGTTTAAAATATTATTACAATTAAGAAAATTAACATAATGCTATTTATTTATTTTTCGATATCTAAATAATCAAGTTAATACAATCAAACAATCAACAAATTAGTTGATAGAATCAATCATCAATCAATTAAAAGACTATAACTAAAAGTGGAGGGAGAGAGGGAAGGTGTAGGAAAAGGAAATGAGAGAAACAAACATTTGAACTTTAACGATACGGAAGCCGTTAATGTGCACATTACCTAGGTAAAATGCGAAAAACTCTTGATTACGCACGTTAACGGAGAAAATAAGTTAATCTGTAATGTGCACATTAACAGCTTTCGAGTTTTAGAGGCAGCATTATATATATATCAAAACAAACAAGAAACAAAAGACAAAAATTCAAAAACATACAAGAAGCAATGGCCAAAAAAAAATAGAAAAAAATTTAATAAATTGAAAGATATCATAGCAAGCAGCTCGTTAGGAAGAGAACCTCGACTATGATATTAATAAGTGCTTTTTTCTGCTGCTGCAGAAATTGCTTTCTCATTTTAGTATAATTTACATGCATTTGTGTAATATTTAAAATTTTTAGATTTTCTGAAAATATTATGTTTTTTGTTGTGTTATATATATATATATATATATATTTAAACCATTAACACTCAAATAACATTTTTATCATATACACCTATTAAACCCTCATTTAAAATTAAATATAATAAACAATATAACCTATAATAATAATATATAGGAAGCTAATAATATTAAAAACTATTACTATGAAAAAGCCAATCCAGATATGGAATTCTAACTATCAAATGCCAATCGACCTGAGGAATCGATTATGTGACATTATTTCGAAATTTATATGCACTAACCTTCTGTGAGGGCCGATGTTGGAAAAAGACAACAAATATAGGAGTAAATCTCCAAACTATATTAAGAAAAGAACGAGAAAATTAACTAAATGCTTACTGATTCAAAGTCGTAGCAATAAATGCTAAAAGCTAAATACGAAATACAGTTCCGCATTTATTGTGAAAATATTTTAATTAAAATATGTTATATATACTATATTAAATCATTATTAATAATTAAACTATAGATTTATATTTTTAAGAACGTTATATTAACCTATTTTAATTTGATATTAACATTTAAATAATGATATATATATATATATATATAAAATAAATTGCAAATTGTAATTGACTGCAGTAGTCCGTCAAATGGTTGTTGTGAACTTAGTGACTTCTGCCTGAATGACGACGAAATTAATTTTATATAGAAGTGCCATTCATGGATGTTATAAAATATTTATTGACTTAAAGTAAAAAGTGTGGATTGGTTCCAATTATTGTTATTCTAGTGAAAGACTTTGGAAAAATACGATAGAGTTGTACTCTTTCCCGAGATGACAGTTATGACTTTAGTGTTTGGTCTGTTCACTAGGAATAGCTGTGATGTCTGTGTATAATGAAAGATTTCTAATAATCGCATGTCCCATCTTGAACTGTTTCCTCATTAGAATCAAAGGTTTTATGAAACTGCGTTTTTAGCAAAAAACATCCATTGTGGTTGCAAATAGGTGATTTTACCAACACTCCGATGCAGTTCACGATGGGGCACGTTTGTACGCATAAAAGCTTTTCACGAAACAAACTCAATGCTCTAAAATCGTTTCTATTAGATGTTCCATACACAAAATATAGTACTATTATCTCAGCACAATGCTATGCAACTACATAGTACCATTCCCTAAGGGGCCGTCCACAAATGATGTCACGCTTGGAAGGGGGGAGGGGGTTCGTGAAATTGTGACAGTTTGTGATAAGGGGAGGAATGGGGTAACAAGAAGTGTGACATCACACATTTTGGTTAAAATAAAAACATTTGAAATTAGCAGATTAAATTTTGAAGTTATTTTGAAATTACCAGAATTTAAAGGTTTTTTTTAATAGGGGCTAAAACAACATTCATGGGGTTTTTTTTTCACTTATATCTTTTTATTTTTGAAAAAGGCATTCAGTGTAGGTTTTGAGAATATGGCAGCTGCAGAAATTCTTCACCATTAGAAGCAAACCTCCCTCTGTCACACCCTTGATATGTCCAAAAAAAGATACGTTCGCCCCACCTGTGTGAGTGGTAGAACTGATAGAGGCACAAACAGCTTATTGAGGCTTTTTTTTAAAAAAATTCAATCTGTTTAAAAGTATTTTGTGCTCATGAAGTAAAGATAAGATTTAAAGCAAAATATATCAAATTCCATTTCAAATTCCAAAATACTACTGTTTACAATTGCTCTTTTATATTAATATTTTATTACTATTGTATATTAATTAGGTTTTTTGTTGTAAACCTTAATCTTATTTCATACAAAATAAGTACACATATAATCATTATTATTGTTAGGCTCACAAATGCCATTAAAACACATAATTAAAGTTAAAAAATAAAATTTGAAATGTGATTTATAACGTAGCGCTTTGTTTCTGAACTGCAAGTTTATGTTCATGTAATATAGTGTGACATGTGACAAGGGGGAGGGTGGGGGTATCATGAAGTGTGACACTTTGTGACAAAGGGGGGGGGGTAAAAAATATTGAAAAAAGTGTGACGTCATTTATGGACAGCCCCCTAAAAGTCCTGTTCTTACTCCTTTAGTTTTGTCTTTTCGAATATAGATGGCGCTATGGTTCTAATGCCTCTATAAAAAAATTGCTAATTACTTATTTTAACGGAAAGTTAGCGTGGGATTGTGATAGCCTGAGGACATTTTTTCCCTCTTTTTTTCGGCATGGGATTAGTTTATTTTATGATCGCTACTATTAACAGCCAGGTGGCTAATATTTTTAAATCAATCTTAGTAGCGTTTTTATATTTGTGTTTGGTTTTCCTCTTTCTTTTAAAATAACGCTTTTCAGATGTAAAAATCCCCTTTTTCTTTTGTTAGAAAATTTCGAGCTAAGAGAAGCTATTTTTGGCTTAATGCAAGCTTTCTACAGAAACATTTCACAATTATTTTGAATCCAATTTTCGAATAAAGTCCTTAGTCCCTGAAAAAATGGACTAGAAAGGATTACTTGTTGTTTTTCTTCGATTCCCTCTGAGTGTTTCTTTGATTTTGGCTTGCTTTGTATGGTATTATTTTCTATACAACTACATGTTACTTTCGCTATGTCTTTGGCTAAAGTGATGATGGCCGGACAACTCAATCCTCATTGCAATCGACGTGAGCACTCATTATGCTGTGCAATCCACCCCTTTTAGCTCTTACTTATGGCTTCTAACCTTTATTATTCTACATAAAATTCATAGATTTTAATATGCTTCACATACAATTACATTCTCTTTGAACCCTTTTGAATCACCTTGTATGTATGGAATAAGCCATTCGTTGATAAAGCATATAATTTCTAAGAGAAACAATGCAAACCGTTTAACAATAACTCAAGTGGTTATGATTCTTTAAGTAGATATAACTTAAAAGTACAGAAGAGCAAGAAACGCAAGTTTCAATTGATTTTTTATTGCTTTTTCGTATTTAAGTACACATAAAAATATTATTGTGAACTTCGAAATATTGATGAAATCTGACTTTCAGACCTCCGAATCAAGAGGAAAGAATGCATGTGTCAATTGATGTTCACATGCCAACTTTTATTGAAGATAAAAAAGGAAGGTATATGAAATTTACAAGAGGATTTTACATGTAAACTTTAGATCTTTATCGATTTTGGGATCAAATCCGTCAACAAATGAAGATAAACTTTCCAAAATGTGTAATTGTTTTACCTTTATTGTACTATAAGGCTAAACAAAAGAGCGTCGTATTTACTATCTTGAATTTCTTAATATTCCATTTAATTTTAATGTTATAAGTTCTTTTTTCTTGGATAATTTTCTAGACTAGTTGAGTATCTTTATGAACCGTATTCACAAACATTCCTTCAACACTCGTATATGACACATGAGCATGGAAAATTTTATAATTATCTTTAGTTTAACCCTATGAGCCCTAATCCGCCTCAAACCGCCCTATTCGACAGAGGCCGGACTCAGGCGGTTTCGGGCGCCTCAGTGAATTTTACGGGAGGAAAGTGGTTCATTTCTTCGTTGACAATTGATCTCCCAAACATGGGTGTCGTCCTCCTGGAATTTCTGTAAAGAAAGGAAGGATTTCATTCTGTTTTCGTGAGAGAAAATTTACTTCAGTTCTTGAAGTACTGGAATTTTCACTCTAGTCGGGGTCAGAGATAAGTCAGGAAAACCAAGAAAAGCATTTGGTACTTTTCAATTGGATGAGTTTTTTTTTAAATGCAAGAATGACAGTTTATTTTTTTTAATTATACAAGAAGTGACAAAATAAAAACTGGAAAATTTAAAAACCTGTTGAATGGAATTATTTTATCACTACACTAGAGTCTCGATAATTCGAGTCTCGATTGTTCGAGTTTCCCATATATCCGAGTTAGTGAAAAAAATCAGTTTAGCTCCCAAATAATGACCAACACGTACACAACACGTGAAAGAATTACTACATCTAGTTTTTATTGTTGTTCGACGGGTGATATGTCCACTGAGCACCCTGAAGCCACCTGCAGAAATGCCCCTTCCAAAGAAAACGGGATATATATAAGATCGATGTATAGGAGCAATGTGTTTAAACAGAAAACAATTGACAATTATTTTAAGATATAATTAACCTGTTGCTATCAACAGTTATGTAATAATATGTAAGTACATTTTTATTTAAATATACTACACTGAAATTTAAAAATTGCTTTTATTTCATTTATTTATTTATTAAATTTTATGATTTCGCTAATTCGAGTTTTCGATAGTTCGAGGTAGGCCAGGTCCCGTCAACCTCGAATTTGGAGACTCTACCGTAATTAGATCTCAAAGATAAAATTGTTTATACAACGAAGTTTTGAATTTTGCCACTGAAAAATTTAATTGTTATGAGCTCTTTGAAGCATTATTTGGAACTAATCTTTGTTGAAAGTAAATGTCTGAGACAGTAAAGGTATTAATCAAAACACAGATTCTGAGTTCAAAAGGAATTATAGAATATCAGTTTATGTTGTACATAAGTAATTTTACATAAATTTCTTAAAACTTTCAATATTGAAATTAGATGAAAAATTTCTCAGATTTAAAACATTTTCTCATTTTTATTCTTGGCATGATTAGAATAGGCACTAGAGCCATTTAAGAATAATCTCATAATTAAAGGCACTTAAAGTGAGCATATTTAATGGAATTTTTAACAATCTCTTAAATAAGCAAAAATAGAAGATTAAAGAGTCGTTATTGAAAAAAACGATATATATTAATGACATTTTGGTGTAATAATGAATATTTTATTTCGCGAAATTTATTTAAAAAATTGTATTTTTTCATAGACGATTCATCAGTAAAATAATAAATATTTATTATCTTATTTGTATATTTTTCATAATTTTCGAAAAATTTATAAACTGCTTCTAATTCTGTATTTAATTTTAAAAATTGTGTAACAATATTAAAATTTTAAAAAAATCGAGACCTAAACATAGTTTTGTTTTATATTTTATATCGACTTTAATGCGGTCGGTCAATATTTTAAAAATTTTTTGAACAACTGCTCTCGTTGGACAAATTGACATAAATTTTTTCACTGAACATTTTTTATTTGTGGTAACTGAAATATGTAAAGAAACACATTCCTACAAGTATGTTTACGATTTCTTCATTTCAAAGTTCATAGTTGTTCATTGTACGGAGTTGTATAATGTGGCTTCACAATCCTCTAAATTCTTCTCAAAATCATGGTCATGAAATTTAAATTCTGAAGAATAGTGAATAATATCCTGGATGCAATTGATTATACAACTGATTTCGAACAGTAGACGTCGCGGCCCCATCCAAAAATTAAGAATCCAAGATCTGATCTCCAACGCAGTCTTTAAAGGTTTAGCCCGAAATATTTATGCAAGTCTCTGTTTTTATTAGTATTCACAAAATTACAATTAAATGTCTGCTTTTATCAGTATCAAGATCTATATTTAAATGCCGCTTTTATCAGTATNAAGATCTATATTTAAATGCCGCTTTTATCAGTATGAACAAAATTACGATTAAATATTATTTGGACCTATCGGTACTTTTGGAAGTATAATGAATGGATATTCGTTTGGATATGATCACTGAAAAAAGCTGAACTACATTAATGGAACAATTAAAACGTCCACTATCTTGAAACTGAAACGTTTAAACGGCCATCATCTTAAAAACGAATCAAGAAATAAAAATCTTTTTCACATATGTTATTTTTAATAACTTCTATGAACATTCATGGCAAATAGGAGGAACATCGGACAACACGTTTGATCATAACTGCTTAGGATGCAAATTAATAAGCAAGGGAAACGAATTGCCAAACGGTTGAGTTAAAACAAGAACTCTCTTCTATCGGTCAATTGCATTTTTCGTTTTCTGTTCCATTTAGAGTATTTTTTTATTTATACAGAAATAGCGGAACATATTTTCATTCAAAGTGAGATCTGTAATCCAAATCCTCTTCTGCCTTCGAGCACTATTTTCAAACCCCGATTGCGGATGGCCATGTCGTTTCAGTGGAAGTTAAATTCATGGGCATTTGCAGGAAAATATTTTGAACATTGCATTTGTTTAAGCTTCTCACAAGTGCAAATACAGAACAGATGTAACAAATATTTTTATAAATATGTTGCAGTACTTTAATTCTTTAACAACGAATCGGCAATTCTCGCTGTTAAATGATAAATATCTGATCGCCCGAAAATATTGTTCCTTAAACATCGATAGACTATCAATACTATCGACACCAAGCCAATAGCATCGGGCTTTTGGAACTATCGACTGAAACAATCGATAGTATCGACTTTCTCAAAACTATCGATAGTTTTCTCTCGTGCAATACTATCGATAGGAGCATTTTCAGACGATAGTTCAAAACTATCGACTGGAACTATCGATAGTTTCGAAACTATCGACTGAAACAACCGACTGGAACTATCGGTAGTTTCCAAATTATCGACTGAAACAATCGTCCGGAGCTATCGATAGTTTCTAAACTATCGACTGAAAATGAGCCTATCGATAGTCTTGCCCGGGAAAAAACTATCGATACTTTAGTCGATAGTTTGGGAAAACTATCGACTGCACTATCGATAGCTGAACTATCTATGTTTAAGGAACACTACTCGAAACCACCCTTATTTAATTGTAGGATTAACCCGTTAAGATGCTCGCAAAAGACAGAACGTTCCCCCATGCCCCTGTTCCTGAAGCCATTACCGCTACTGTACTATTTGGATGGACATAGGACGCGTGCAACGAACACCTGTACAGAAATCACTTACTAGAATACTTTTTGGCGAGTACCGTCTGTGACTTACAAAAGGAGGCGCGAATGATGACGCAGGTTCCTTGGATCAAATTAACTTAATTTAGAGCCAATTATTTTCAGTAGGCAGTCAAAAATTTAAATAAGTAAAGAAATACGCTTATATAACTCAAACACATTAGAGCACGAACTATGCAGAAGATCGCAGGGCTCAGTAGGCTTCACCGCTTTGGGTAGCTCGACCAACTCTAAAACTGAACTTCAGAGCAGCTGTCCTCCTTTTATAGTTTGGCGAGGTGAAGGATCGGACTTTCTAGAAGATTCGCAATAACTCGAGAACCAACGCCGAGCACCGACACTTCACGATTCCCAAACAAGCATTTGGCGTCAAATTCGTTTGCCAAGTCGAAAAAATTGTCGCCAAGTCCTAAAATCTCCGCAACACTATTTAGCTCACGACTGCGCCTCTCGCATTACCCCTCTCTATATTCTGACCCTCTCGCCATGATCAGTTTTACGTTCGAATCCGAAGCACAAATTATTGCACCCCTCCCCCCTAAATAGCCCGAGTTTATGTTAGAGGGTTAAATTAATTCTTTAATTTTCATATATATTGATGTGATACTTGATCGTTTTTATATAATAATCATACCTTTCTCTTTCTTTTGAGAGGTCATTTTTTCTAAGTTCGAGATTCCAATAGTCTGCTTTTAGAAAACTCTGTAAACATCTATTAATTAATACAGTGATGCAGAATACATCATCACTGTATTAATTGAAAATATCCTTTCGTTATTCAAAAGCGCTTCAAAATATCTGTAATTAACAATTTCTTGCAATTTCTTTCTTATGGAAACATAAAGATTCCTTAGAAAGAAGTTATAGTTTTTTTACGTAAAAAAAAATGCTCAATGGTTATATTTATAGAGTTTCTATAATGGAGGGGCATATTTTTTTAGAACATTAAGAAATGTCTTTTCTGTACTGAAGATAATGGACAAAAGAAACATTATTTCACTTCTTAAATAATTTATAGCCTAAAGCTTTTTGTAGTCCTTGTTTTTTTTCATTCTGCCGTACTTGAATTGTATTAGAATTGAAACATTGAAAGCTACTTAATAAACCAAAACAGAAATGATTTCTTTTTTGCCTAGAAGATTACTGGATAGGTATGTAGAAACATAAGTTAAGAGGAGTTTATTTTGTACAGAGCACGATATATAATTATATCTTGGATAATATTAAGACAAGAAGTTAATAAAATAATTCACTCAAAGAAGAAAGCCATTGGATGCTTTTAAACTAATAAAATTAAAGAAAAGCTATATTTATCTTGCGTATAAATTAAATTACTTTATAGTTGCATTCAGTTGTTGAAATTTAGTTTGTATTTTGTTTACATTTATCAACGATATTGGTTGTATTTCCATTTGGTTCAAGAAATCGCCATGATATTCATTTTGATGGTTCTCGAATGTAATTTGAATAATCTTGAAATGCAGTTTAATATTTTGTATTGAGTTGTCGAAAAATCATAACATAAAAGTTAATATTTTTATCTAATGAACAACAATCAATAAATGAATGTATACCACGATTTTTTTAATAAATTTCTGTGATCTTTCAGACAACTTCAAAACTTCTCGTTCGCAGAAGAACTTGTTTCCAACGCACAGTAATTTAATTTTCGTAATCTAGAGGGACAAGAGTCAATTTTCGTACCTTCCTACGTAGGTGAAATTTTTGTTTATTTGCAAAGGGAATAGATATATTTTTCGGAACTAAGTTTTATATTCCAAGAAATCGCGCCGAACAATAGAAAAAACGTCGGACCGGCCGACTACCTGCGCTCTACCTGTCAAGTTTTCTAAACGTTCGTGAAAATCATTTGAATTTTCTCTATGAATGCGCTGTGTTTCTGTGTGCTAGTGGTGGGTCTGTGTTATTATTATTTTTGTAGAAGTGTCATGGTTAATTTACATAAGAATTTACTTTAATATGTATTTTTATTTAATCATGAGCACCATAAGAATTGATCGTCGTCTTTTCCTGGTGAGAAAAACGTATAATAACTCAATTTGAACTTTTAGTATATTATATCGCATTATACCAATATGTAATTGTACTATCCTGAAAGAATTACTTGTAACCTATTGAAAATATTTAAATTTTCTTGCGCATGTTTGCGAAAATCATACGAATTTTCCTTCATTACAGATGACTACTCAAATTTTGCGCCGAAAATTTTTTCCGACGCTTGGTTTGCTAACGCAAAAGAATCAAGAATGGGCGCTTTGCTAAGTTATATATTACAAGAATTTGATGTCCGTGTCCTTCAGAAGTAAGTTTAAAAGTTTAAAAGTTATAATCAGAAGTTTAAGCCAAAAAACTTAACAAAAACGGTCGAAATCGGACAGAAACAGGAAACGCTTCCTGAAAACGGATTCTTTTGTGGTCAGATAATTGTTTATTATTTCCTCATATTGCCACAGAAAGTATATAAACTATTTCACGTCCTGCATCGAGTAGAATAACCGGCAGACCACAAAAAGACTGAAAGTTGCAGCACCAAACCGAAAAGACGGAGATTTCAACATATTCTGGAAACATCAAGCCAGGAAGAGATATCGATAGCTGCTGAAGTGCAGCTTGGCATAGAAGGGAAAAGAGATTCACAGCAATTGTATAAGAACTCTGCGATTTTTCTCCCAGAAGAGGAACAACAATAAAAAAAAATCAAGGAAGTGGTTTTCAAACCCAAAACATAGTGGTCTTTCTCAAGACCAAACGTTTGATGATCGACGCAAATTTGTCAATACATCAATATAAAGTAATACGGCAGCAAACAAACAAAATACATAAGAATATATATCCAATTTATAAAATTAAAGCGGCCAAAAAGTTGTGCTATCCGAGATCCGTCAATGTAACAGAAACCTTTGCAGAAATAAAATTGAAATCCCTAATGGACCACACCATTATGTGAATGTGCAAAGTGCAAGAAGATGTCTTAAAATCTATAAGAGACATGATAGCTCTGGACATAATTGTGAAGTGGGGTTGTGATGGGGCGGAGCAAAGTAGTCTCAAAAACTAAAAGAGACTTGATAGCTCTGGACATAATTGTGAAGTGGGGTTGTGATGGGGAGAAACAAAGTAGTCTTAAAAACTATAAGAAACTTAATAGCTCTGGACATAGTTGTGAAGTGGGGTTGTGATGGGGCGGGACAAAGTCGATACAAGCAGAAATTTTCAGGTCAAAATTGTTCTGACGAAACTTTATTTAGTATATCAATGATGCCTATCAAGATATACTCAGTGAATGACCAAAAAATAAAAAAATGACGGGAGGCTCTCTTTTTCAAACAGCCGCTGATGTTAAAGGAGTAGGACTACTTTACTCGCGTGACTCTTTTGCGATTTTTCTTGTAACTTCTGTTGTTACCCTTTATCTCTAAAATAAGAAATTAGTGATGTTTTTAACGTAAGTATAGAGATATAGAGGATCGCGCCATAAGTTCATGCGTATTTTTGCCCAACTTTGCGTCTGAGTAGTCGCTGAGCTGCAATTTCGATTCTTAATTTTTTTTGTAACTTCTGTTGTTACCCTTTATCTCTAAAATAAGACATTAGTTATGTTTTTAACGTAAGTAGTTACCGATATATAGGGGATCTCCCAAACAACTTTTTTTGTTGCATTTTGGCGTGTGAATCAAATTCCTTCCTGAGACCCCAATGGGAAGAAGACTGTATGGCAAAACCCTTCCCCATCTTCAGCAAGATATTGTCGATCCATCAAGTTTATGTTGGCCAAAGAAATATGAATGTTATTGAGACAGAAGTCAAGAGGATCTAATATCATTGCTACCTACTAAAACTAGTATGAAGGACATGAAAGTAACAATATAACCAACGCTGATATTCTGCATGACCGATGGCAAAGTTTGTTATGCCCTAGCTGGATGTGCATCAACACAGACTTGTTACTTGTGTGGTGCTAAGTTTAGTGAGATGAATGATGAAAGGATCATCATGCAAAAGACTGTAAACAGGAATCTTCTTTTCTTGGGCCTGTCACCTCTCCAAACCCTTCACCATTTTCAACAAGATATTGTCAATCCATCAAATTTATGTTGGCCAAAGAAACTGTGAATGTTATTAAGACAAAAGTCAAGAGGATCTAATATCATTGCTACCTACTAAAACTAGTATGAAGGACATGAAAGTATCAATATAACCAACGCTGATATTCTGCATGACCGATGGCAAAGTTTGTTATGCCCTAGCTGGATGTGCATCAACACAGACTTGTTACTTGTGTGGTGCTAAGTTTAGTGAGATGAATGATGAAAGGATCATCATGCAAAAGACTGTAAACAGGAATCTTCTTTTCTTGGGCCTATCACCTCTCCAAACTTGGGTAAAATTTTTTGAAAGCATATTACACCTTTAAAATCATTTCAAAATAAAATCATGACAAGCTAAAGAAGCTGAAAATCAAAACAAAGTGGGTGAAAAGAAAATATAAGTCAGAAATAAGTTCAAGAGTGAGTTAGGTTTGTTAGTAGACATGCCTATACAAAAAACTGGAAATGCTAATGACGGTAATGCAGATAGTAAGTTTTCTTGCAATGCTAAAAAGCCAGCTGAAGTAACAGGTGTCAAAGTTAAGTTTATTAAATGCTTCCATGTCATATTAGAGGGCAAAAAGGAATCGATTGATTTTAAAAGGGAACTTCTGACATTTTAAAAATTTAACACTGAAAAAAAACGAACGGGCTGGAACAACATCGAAATTAGGGTCCAAGATATATCTAATGTTTTTCACAGTGGAAAATGAATATATTGACGACAGCCAAACAATATTGCAATTTTTAATTTTTGCAATAATCCAAATATAAATTTTGCAGAAGTCCCGTTTTAAAATCAAAAAGTATGAAAGTCTCAGAATTTTAGGAATAAATTATTATAAAGAAAGGAATATCAATGAAACTTGATTAAAATTCAAAATTTATTTATTTGTGAAATAATTTTCAAAACTCAAAATAAAATATAATTTTAAAGTTATTCGTTTTTAAGTAGAAATCAGATTTAAAACAGAAAAAATTTCAGGAAAAAAAATAATTAGAAGCCAGGAATATCAAGGAAACTAAAATAAAATTCAAAATCAATTTATTTGTGAGTAAACTTAAACCAATCCAAATAAGCTTTAAAATAATTCGTTTCTTAAAAAATTCAGTTTTAAAGCAAAAAATTCATGAAAAATGATTATAAAGCCTGGCATATTAGTGAAACTCAAATAAAATTAAAAGTGTATTTATTTGCAAAGAAATCTATATTTGAATTGCTACTCGTTTTTAAGTAAAATTCAGATTTTAAAAAAATCGGGGAAAAATAAGTATGAAACAAGAAATATCAATCAAAATCAAATAAAATTCAAAATTTGTTTATTTGCGAATAAATTTAAACTAAACTAAAACAAAATAAAATGCAAAATTTATTTGTTTTAAGTAATATTCAGATTTAAGAACAAAAATTAAAAATAATGAAAAAAATTAAAAATAATGAAGTAAATGAATTTTAGTCCTCTTTGAGGGTCCATTGAAAATACGGAATCCCATATTGAAACTCTGATACTTTACTACAACATAACTGTTAATGGCAGAATTTCAGTTTTTAAACCATAAGATGCAACTAACTTCCTCATATCGAAAACTCGAAAGAAGTAATTTCAGCCGAGTCTGCAGAAGTCTCCTTTTAAAATCAAACGGTTCAAACAGCGGATACTTTAATAACAGTGAAAACTTTTACGCGTACCTAAAAGAAACCAGAGAATTATATATTAGAGAGATTAGATTAGATGATGTACTCATGGTACTCAATGCCCGTAAGCATGCATAAATTCCATTTCACGACAAAGATATTATAGATTCGTGTATTCTTCCAATAGGTGAACTTTCGGAACAGCCACA
>BGPR01001341.1:165049-179508 GCA_013235015.1 Araneus ventricosus | reverse complement strand
GCTATTTGCAAAACTAATCCTTAGTTTTTCATTTTTAAAAAATTTTAGAATTCTCATTTATAAAAAGCGAAATTTATTCGGTAAATAATAATATACAACAATTGTGAATATTGTTCTATTTATTTCGTTATAAGTTGTTCGAAACTATATAATGTATTTTCCTGTTATTTACACAAATTTTCAGAAATAATTTAGGATTCAAAAATCGTTGGTTAAAATGTTTCTTTTAATACTCCAAGGTGTCCTATTTAGAAAATTTTGTAGGAAAAGAAAAGAGAATTCGCTGTGTCGTAGACAAACCCGAAAATATTATCTCTGTGTTAAGCAATTATAGATACATTTAACCGTGAATGCAATGTCCTTTCTGCGGTAAAAGAATAATGCGTAGTTTTCTCCATGGAACTGAACTAGTGTTAACTCCGTTTCTTTTTCTGACTGTTTTTTTTTTTTTTTGCTCTTTGCTCCATTTCCTTACGCTATTATATCTTTATAACTTTTTTTATAATTACTGCATTTATTTCTTTATTTTTTCTGCTTCGTTACGTATTTAGACCTTTTATAAGGACTTATACTTATAATTTATTCTTTTCTTTTCCTTTTTTGTGTGCATATATTTATCTTAATTACAACTATATTGCCATTTACTTTAAAAGTCTTTGATTCAGATTCAATCTTTTGAATGTTTTCCCTTAATTATTTATTATGAAATTTCTTTGTTTAGATAGTTATTCGTAATATTATTTTTCTTTGGTTCTGAAATTTGTTTCTAGGAAGAAAAATACATTTCGGATTTTATTTATTTATTCTCTTTACTAATTTTTTATGTTATTTAGGACAGTTTTAATTTCAAATTTTGTTAAATTTGCTGTTTAATTGATAGTTTTGCGCGATAAGCGTGAATCGTTTGTTATTTATAGTAACCTATGGAGCTGTTGGGGGCCCTTATATTGGGTGGTATTCAGTATTAAAATCAATTTGTTGATACTTTAGGTATATCTCATTCTTATATACAAATATTTCTCCATATATTAACAAAATTTATCATATTTTTTACCTGATTTTCGTACATCAAGTTAATTGGTGACGAGTGGGTGATAACATTTCAGATGTACAGTGTCCGGGCATTGCGGAAAGTTAGCACACCCAACTCTTTAACGTACAAATAAAATCACTAATTTACTCCATTTTGCATGTAATATTTAAATCCATCAACAATTTATCTTTCTTTCAAATTTCAGAGGAAATACAGGAAGAATCGACATGCCGATCTTCATACAGGTAGGAAACATTTAAATCGTTGTAATTTCACTACTGCTACACTCGCTGTAAAAAAGCGTATTCATTTTCACTGCATAATTCGTGAAGGAAAAGAGGACCTAGCGTCAACACATTGTTAAAAGAGGAGATTAAAATATTTTTCCACTATGGAAAATTGATTCGAAAACCTAACATTTGAAAATAAATAAAAATGAAGGAATGATATAGTAAAATTTATTTAAAAAATGGAGCTATAAATTTTTTATAATAAAAACGGAAATAACATCTCTAATGTGAATGTATTTTAACCTTACACTTTCCTGATGTGTGTGTGTGTCTGCGTGAGTCTGTGTGTGCTTGTGTGTGTCTGCTTGCTTGCATTGGTGTGTGTTTATGTGTGTGTGTTCGATGCGTCTTCAAGTTTTATACAAAATTAATTAAAAATTGGTGTTTTGTGTTAGCTACAATTTATTCGCCAAAACTTACCTACACGACAATAATCTAATTATTACTTATTCTCAATTAGTAATTGCTCTATTCAAAATCAATTTCTGAAAAGGCAAAATTTAAGTTAACCGAAAAGCATCACTGCATAATAAAATGTATGTTACAGCAGCCCCTAAGGTTACAATGCACAAGCCCTTACTGGAAATATAATCACTCCAGTATGAATTTATTTATTTACCGACATGCCTGAAGAAAGGTAAAACGTTGATTCGTATTATAGAATACATCATTATCTTCCATACATTTATTTATTAGGTCATCCAGAAAGTAAGTTTCCCAGAGGCTGTAAAGAGACCCAAGACATAATTATCTAGAAACATTTATCGAAACAGATACAGCCCACTTTTAGCAACCTCTCAACATACGAGCAACTGGAATCGAAGCCCGTGTTACACCGTCAGACCAATTTCTGAAAACCGATTCGAAGAGATTTAAAGACGGAGATCGGAACTAGCTAGTGACAGCTGCCTGTCTGCACGTCGTCGACACTGGGAAAATGTTGATTCGCCAGTAACATTTCCAGGTGCTGCAACAGACGGGAGACGCTGGGATACTGCTCCACGACAACACTCGCCCTCATGCGGCACTGGATTCACACCTGCTACAGCGGTGCGGATGCGAGGTGTTTGACCATCCCGCCTATAGTCCTGATCTCTCTCCCAGCGACTACCATTCGCTGCAGCACCTACAAAGTTTCCTGGCGAATCATCATTTCCCCAGTGACGACGACGTGCAGAGAGACGGCTGTCACATGGTTTCGCTTTCTGGCGGCTGATCTCTTCGACATAAACTTTACATAAACGGTGTACATAAACTTTAACACAGCGTGATGCGTGCTTCATTTCCGGTGGTTCTTATCTTCAGAGGTAGCTAAAAGTGCGCTGTATCTGTCCCAATAAATGTTTCCAGATAATTATGTTTTGGGTCGCTTTATGCCCTCAGGGAAACTTACTTCCTGGATGACCTATGTCAACAGTAAAACATGAACTGCAGTTGATAACAAAGCGATCCTATCTGAACAGGGGAGAAGGAGATATAGCTGGAACATATTTTTAACCTTTTTCGACGCAGTGATACCATTTGGCATCGCTGGAATAATCTGTTTTTACTAACCAACAGATGTCATCACTTGCACTTACATGTTCCTAGATGTTAGTATGATCCCAGATAGCAAAGAAAGCTTGTCTAAAAGGTTTTGGAAACCCTGTCGCCGGCAAGCTTTCCATGACGAGGGTTGAACCTTTCGGCAAGTTAGCGGAAAGGTTCTCTAGTCAACAAGAAACAAGGTTTCCTGCAAGGTTTTTAATAAGACTTCCCCAAGCTTTTATTACAAGCTTGTTTCAAGCCTTTCATAAGGTTGTTAAGATCCATCCTTCAGAGGACAAAATGGAACCCCCTTCCGAAGCCGCACTCTTACAGAGGGGTCCAACCCCCATTTGTCACCCCCTCTTCAAAGCCGTACTCCTACAGAGGGATCCAACTCCCTTCTTCTCAAGTCATCTTAGTCCAGCTTAGAGTTATCTGGAATGTCAATTAATTAGATCAATTAGAAATCAACATTGATAATTAATCAAAGCTTAATTATTAATTTCAATATATTTAATTAATCTAACTTTAAATTGAACTTAGTTGTACGATTACGTTGTAAATGGAGCAAAAGTTCAGAGCCGGGGATTGAACCAGCGTGCATAGAGCTGGAAGGCAAGCGCAATAACCACTATACCAGACGGGACTACACACGATGGGACATGTGGTTCATAAAAAACTTTCCTACGTCAATTTTGAGGGAATTGTATCCAAAACGGTTTGCGCGGAAATGCTTTCGCGGACTTGTCGTTCAAATCTTGTCGATAAAAAGTTTTCCTACGTAAACCTTGGGGCAATGGTTTCCGAAACGGTTTGTACGGAAATGCTTTCGCGGGCAGCCTATGGAAAATGAAATGACAACCTTTCCACAACCTTCTTTCTATCTGGGATATGGATAAAAATGAATACTTTAAAATGAAATAAATTAATTGATTTCTATTAAATGAATCGTAAAATAGAGTATTTTCGAACTGCTTTTTCCCAATATTAGACTTCTTTTACCAACAAATAATGACTGGGACAAGAGATGATTAATATCAACTCAGAATAACAAAAGTTATGAAAAAGCAACCCGGTGCTTTGTTCCTCATAGATTTACTTTATTGTCTGAAAATAATAACATCTCAGTTGCAAATCATTATTCGGAAATATTCTGCAATTAACGCACAGTCATTACTTTTGAAATTTTTATGAAGTGCCCCTGTTCTTTTGCAACTTAATAGCTTATGTTATTCTCTTAGATGCATTGTTACATGCTACGTTTGAATACTAGCAGTTCTGCAAACAGTAGACCTCGCATTCAAAAAAATCTAAGATCTACTTTTCATCGCAGTCATTATTAAATGTTTAGCCATATTTTTTTCGAATTCCAATTACTTGCACAAGTCTCTGCTTTAATCAGTATTAACAGAATTACAATTTACCCAGATAGCAGGTAAGTTTGCAGCAAGTTTGTTTTTGACTTGATATTAGCTTGTCATAGCAAATTTGACGCGTCAAATTTGAAGCGAACTCGTAGCAAATTCGCCGTGACAACTAGCGCCACCTTCCTTGCATTGCAAGTCTGCTGCAAGTTCACTGTGACAAATAGCGCCACCTCCTTTGCAATGCAAATTTGAAAAACAAGCTTGATGCAAAGATAGCACAAAGAGATAATTATCTTTGTTTGAAAAAACACATCCGATTTTTAATAGCATCTCCTAGACCGTCCTTCTTTTTATTAATTCAATAAATCAATGATAATTTGTAAAAAAACTAACTTTTTTATAAAAAAAAAATTGAAACATTTTCCATCTTTTTACTAAAAGTTTTTACTTGAAAGAAAACTATATCGCCTTTTTCTTAATGTTTAAGTTTTAACATTTATAAACAAAATTAAACCGAAAAAGCAGTCAATGTTTGTTGAAAAATAATAACTTTTACATTTTTACCCATTTTAAAGTAATTACTTTTGATCTCTAATTTCTTAATTTATTCTTCTAGCAAAACCTAGCTATTAGAAAATCGCTCTCTCATAGACTTCAATTCTCAACTAAAAAAATTAATGAAATCAAGAAAATAGTTTAAAATAAATCGTATACGAATCGAATCGAACGATGTATTAGCGAAATCTATCTTCTCCTCTCTTAGCCGAGCTGCCCGAGTGGTATAGACGTCAGGCTACCAACCGGTAGGTCGCGATTTCTATCCCGGGTTGTGTTCGTACTCCGTTTTTGCAATGAGTTTGCAGTGCAAATTTGCTGCAAGTTCGTCCCATGGTGACTTCGAAGCTTGCGTTAACTTGCTGCAGACTTGTTTTACACTTGCACTCTAGTCTGACAAATTTGCTGTTAAGCTTTCAGATTTGCAGTGCAAGTCTGCTGCAAATTTGCTGCAAACTGAAATTGCTATCTGGGAAATGCCCACTTCTAGTAATATTAACAAAATTGCAATGAAATGCCATTTTCTATCATCGATATTTTTGGAGACGTTATGAAATTAATTCCCTTTGGATGTTATTTATATTTCATATTGCAAAGATACCTCGGAGAAGACGCCTTGGAGAAGCATAACACTAATATGCACAGCTTTCGTACACCTCTTCTCATATCACATCAAACCAGAAATAAACATTTTAATTCCTGAAATTTCAAGAATAGAAGAGGAAGAGAATCGGTGCATAATAATAAATTTATATTCCGCAGTAGAATCAACTGAGTTCGATAATTTCTCAAGAATTATTAAGAAGATTTAAATAATGCTATTAATTATCAGTTTGGAAATTATCAGATGGCTTAAATCAACACTGTTCTGAAAAAATGGCTATATCAAATATTGTATATAGCAATAAAACAGGCTATGCTTTTCAGAGCACGTCTGCATTTTATATGGAAAGCCAGGTGCGATGGAAATTAATCAAAATTACAGGTTACGAGTTCATAAATTTTTAAGCAAGCTGGTTGAGAATATTTCTAACTCCAAAAAGTTCGAAAAATTAGATTTTATCTGATATGCCAAGTTCATGAGGATCATTTCATTTAAAACACAGAAACTGTCATGCAACGATTAAATATCTAGTAGAACAATGCCTTAGCGCGCATAATCTCTACTAATAATAAAGAAGAATGTGTGTGCGTGTGTGTGTCTGTCTGTGTATGCCTGTCTGTGTGTGCCTGTCTGTGTATGCCTGTCTGTGTGTGTGTATGTCTATTTGTTGGCGCGCTACAGGGCAGACAACTGGACTTAGAGCTGCGAAAATTGGCACTAGCATTCTTTGGAATGTGGGAATGTGCAACTCTGAGCCGTGTTTTGGAAATTTTAATTAATTAAAAAATAAGCGAAAATTTGTGTTTTCTTTATAACTTCCGAAAATATTACAGCACAAAATTATTTTGACGCCATCTGAAAGAGCAAGCAATTAATAACATATTCAATGATAGCAATCAAGTTGTCCTACGATTTATTCTCTAATTTTAATAACCTTTTAAAAAGATTTTTTGGCATAATTTGCAACAATACTTTTCATTGTTGCAACGCAATGCAAACCGTTTTCATTGTTTAAATAAATATTTATTTGCATGTTTCTTTTTCATTGTTGAATGCTACTGTGATATTTTAATGTTTAATGACACGCTTTAATCAGCATATATGCTGCTGGATAATGATATGTTTGCATAATGATGATATGTTTACATACATCTAATATGGTTATATGCATGGGGTGGCGCTAATGTTAATACATCTAATATGCTGTTGGACGGAAAATGTCCTGCGACATTTTAAAGTTAAATTCAAATGCATATTTTGCAAGAGGAATAAGAGAGGGAAGTTGATGTCGTCAACAGGTAATTGTATGCTACATGACACATGTTATTTGACTCCATTAGAGACGTTCATGCAGACAATGAACAGAATAGGTGCAAGGCTATTGAAAGAACATGGGTTAAATATCTATCAAAATTTATCTCTTAAAATTACTTTGTTAAGGGAACCAAGAATATCAATTTATGCATAAGAGATTCAGTTGAAATTATATTCTCGGCGAACAAGCTGGTCGACGAAGGCGGCTAGTTACGAAATAAGAGGAAATAGTCCAGGAAGTTGCTGATGACAAACAAAGACATCACATGAAAATTTACATATTGTAGTTATTTTAATTTATAGCAATAATTATAAAATCATTGTTTACAATGTTCCATTGCTTAATATTGGGTTGTTATTTGTTACCAGTTTGGAACGATTAACGTTTGAAAGTCAGATTTATAATTTTTGAAAGAGAGAATTATGGGTTCTTTCGATCACTATAGGATTTCTTGAAATATAATTCCTTTGCATAATTGCTTATTAATAATAATTATTGAATTATTTATCTCTTATTTATTAGATATAGTTATGCAGTAGAACAAAAATATGCATTTCGCATGATTCTTCCATCGTCTGCCAATCAGCAGTCTACTTACTTAAAGAAATAAAATATTCTACCCAAGTTGTGGTATTGTTTGCTTGTTTGATTATGCCCTGGATCTTTATGCAATCCACACACTGTATACGTGTTAAGAATTAATACGCCGAAACAAATCCCAAATAATATAAAAATTAAATTATTGCGATAAGTGTCATATCTACGGAGCTTTTTGTATTAATCCATATAAGCTAGGTCTCGAGTACTTGTGCGCACTATTTTAACTGTAACCTGCTATAACTGTTGAACGAGAGTTTTTGTTTCAGTTTCACTTCCTTCTTCTACGAATAAATGTCTTGCATGGAAGAATGACTGGTTATTTTCGTATTATGAATCCAGAATTGTTTTAAAGCCACGGTTTTCTTAAAAGCTATTTTTTTAAGCAATTGCAGTTATTGATACGCTACTAGCGTAATGAGTTATTTCTTTGCATAACGGATAACAGAACAATAAGTTCGTTTTGAATGTGAATTGTTTGGCATCATAAAGTATTGGGAGTTAATATTAGTTAAGAAAAATAATTAAAGATCTCCGTGGAACGAATACTTGCAGGTTTAATAATTTAAATGTTTAATATTGAAAGAAATTGATATAAATGCGAAATAAACGTCAAATGCTTTGATATATTCAAAATTTTATTAAGTAGTGACTGTCGTTTCCATCATTTGATTTCCGAAAGGAAAAATGTCCATGCTGTTACTACAGACATGATTTGTTATATGCTTCAGAAGTTTTGACTTTTTATTATATCCTCAATAGAGTGCAGCTATTAACAAATTAGATTATTTAATTTAAAATTATTTAATGTAATTATTTAATTAAATTATTTAAGTAAACCTAATTATTAAAACAAAATATAGCAACAATTACAACCATAGTTTGATAGAGTGGAATGTATATTTTAAGGGGAATTGGAACCCTAAATCAGTTAACCCTAACCCTGTTACTTCTATGTACCTTTTCTCAAAATCTGTTAAAGATTCATGTTTGAAATTTTTTATACAAGTAAAATACATCTTTCTCATTATATTAAATTTATTTTTTTAAATTAAAAAAGTTATTTCTTACAAATTTTTTGTGTCAAAACAAACCAGCGGGAGTGGCCTCCCCTAAACTTTCTCGTATACTTTTCAAACATTTGTCATTTCCCTTCCCCCTGCGTTGATAAAAAGTTCGAACCGACTGTAACCCAGAATGCAATGACTATCAGAAGGTTTTTCATTGTAGATTATAGTGATAGTAAAATATTGAGGTGAAGAATCATATTCAAAACGATGCGTATGTATTAAAACTTCGCAATATTTATTTTTTTATCAAACTCGGGCAATGCCAGTTCCGCGTGCGGAGAAGAAAACAGGAGAATAGCTTGCGCATGCGCGGAGATTGTTTCCAGCACGCAAGTAAAACGAGACGACCTAAATGTTTGCTTCCTTACAAAATCTCGCTGCCAAGTTTTCGAAGTGTCTCTTCTTTGCACAGGCATTTCTACTATTGTGCATGAGTATGGAGTTGAACAAGTATGCGATTATACAGACCGACAGACAATCAACCCTTTGACGGATTTGGCCCAAAATTTTATACGGACCTACATTCATGACGATAAAACTGTGTATAAAATTTTATCCATCTGGCTTTTCAAGTGTTTGAGTTATAGCGTTCGCATGTTATCGAACATACAGACAGACAGACTTCCCGTTGACGGATTTTGTCCAAAATTTGATAGAAACATAAAAATTATGTTTAAAGACCACAAACCAAATTTTATCCCCGTAGCTCTAATAGTTTGCGAGTTATCGTGTTCACAGACACACACACAGACAGACATAATTCCAAAATTGTGTTTTTCGGACTCAGGGAGGTCTAAAACGTGGAGATTCGTCAAAATCTCGAGTTCGAATTTTTTGACGATTACAATACTTTCTCTTTGTATACTTCGTTTACGAGAAAATAAAAATGTTAAATTGGCCACTTCGATGCACCTTTTCTCAAAATCTGTTATAGATACATGTTTGAAATTTTTTATTGAAATAAAGTACACTTTTCTCATTATACTTAATGAGCCATTGGTTAATTTTTAATTTTTTATAAATTTTCAAAATATTTAATTAGACATAGTGAAATTTTACCCTATTTTGACACAAAAAAATTGTAAAAAATAAAATTTTGAGTTTAAAAAAAAACTCATTTCAATATAAAGAGAAAGGTGTACTTTACTTGTATAAAAAGTTTCAAACATATATCTATAACAGACTTCGAGAAAAGGTACATCGAAATTGAAAGTTCACATTTTTTTGTTTTGACACAAAAAAAAATTGTAAAAAGTAAATTTTTGAATTTTAAGAAAAAAGTCATTTCAATATAATGAGAAAGATGAACTTTACTTGCATAAAAAATTTCAAACATGAACCTATAACAGATTTTGAGAAAACGTGCATCGAAGTAAAAGGGCTAGGGTTAATGGACTTAGGGTTCCAACTCCCCTTAAATATAAAGTTAAAAATCAGATTTTGCAGTTTTTCCGATAGTCAAGGTGTCTTATCATGTTATCATGATGATAGTGAACTGTGAAATTAATTTGCAGTTTTTCCGATAGTCAAGGTGTCTTATCATGTTATCATGACGATAGTGAACTGTGAAATTCAATTTATATAGAAGAAAATTCTTCGTGGGTTTTTAAGAGAGCTTTGAATTTATGATATATTTACATTATTTTTTTATTTTGAATCCTCAAACGTATATATATATAGATATATTAACGCTAAGACAATTGTTTCAGGGCGAAGTATTATTTTAAAAATCATTACAAAAATGCATCGGATGAATTATTTAAATTTTTTAGCGAAAATAATTCTTAAAGAATAATTTAAAATGATTTTATTAATTTAAAGGCAAAAAATGCTCGCTTTTATGCATTTTTAACATTTTGTAATGGGTTGTAGTAATTAAAAAACCATCTATAATTTCAAAAGATTAAAAAAAACTGCAAATAGTTCATTGGTAAATGTGGAGTTTACAGTTCACACCTGTTTCTCGCCAATTTTTCTTGGCGCAATTTCATTTGCCGTCGCCAAATACTGTTTTGGATGTGCAGTGTGATTCTTATTGCTCTCTTGAGAATACGTCACCTGAAAAGGAAAAATGCGCGCAATGTCTGCGGCATTTCAAACGTGTACCGGGAAAACTTTTGCTAACGTGAAAAACATCAGCGGCTTCGCTTTCAGCATAGCAGGAAATTAGTAGCTTCACTTTTTTATTGAATGTTAGAAATCTAGGTTTTTTTTTAAGAAATTGCGAAAAATAGAATTTCCGCACGCTATCCTTATGGCATTTCAAGCGTGTACCGGGCAAATTGTTTAACTTAAAAAATATCAGCGTCTTCGCTTTCAGCATAGCGGAATACTCGTAGCTTCTCTTATTCATTGAGCAACGAAACACACAGAATAACAAACACGGTACTGAAACTATAGTCAATCCGAAAAATTTCAAACGAAATCTTATTCAAATTCGAATGAATCGACTAATCACATCGAAGAGTTGAACAAAACAGTCCAATCGAAATATGGCGCAATGTAGCCTGATACGCAAAACAACGATGAAAAGATCAATTTGCGTTCATGCCCATTTTTCACTCGTTAGAAACATCTAGACGCATACAAAACAAAATTTCTTTCATCTCCGTTCTGGGCGGCAAAGAGTTGGCGATCCTCAGAGGAATCGAATTAAGTGGGTATCGTAAACTCCACATTAACCATTACATTAATGCATAATCGAAAATAACTTTATAAATATTCTGACTCCAAAATATCAATTTAATCCCAAGAAGGGAAGATATCACAGCTGACGTTATTATGAATCTATTTCGATATTAAGTTGTACTGAATGAACATCCTTTGATCTAGACATCAACTTTGTTGATTTCCTGCAGAATATTAAGATAGTTTCATTGTTTTCAACGAACATTTAAATAATATATATTCAGTTCCACTGGATGTAATAATTATGAAAAATGGTTTCTTAAACAATTATTGATCCAGTAAAAGAATGGAATTAAACCTGCACAATTGATTTCAGTAACATAAAAAATTTCTTTGTAATCTTTAACTTTGTAAAAATTAATTTCATATGCTAAAGTTAGAATGAAATAATCTCCTATAATTTTAAGGCGTTTGAGGAGAAGAAAGAGCTTATAGATAAAATCATATTCAATAACAGATGCAATTCTTGTTGATTATGAGAGCTCAATACAGTTTTTACAGTTATTAGTATACAGATGTTCTGTCTTTTATGAAAAAATAAAACAGTTAACTGATTATAAATGTTAATAGTGAATGGTGCCACATATTTGTTGGCTTAGCACAGATTTCAGAACTGAAATGGTATACATGATTGCATATCAACCACATAATTTAGATCAAATGCTCATTCAAATTAGACCTCAAACTTAGACTATAAGCATTCGAAGCAGGCTGAATTGCATATGCACATATCTGTTCAATATGCTTGAAATTAGTCTTGGTCACAAGGCAAGTAGCCGTAATATACTGTCACTAGATGTCGCTCAAATTGATTCACGTGAACAAGATTAATACGAAGCATACAGTGCTTGCACAATAATTTTTAATAATGAATATAATAGATATTCTAATTTTCAAATGAAATATTCCAAAAATGTTGAAATTATTTTACGAACTGGAATCAATATGAATAATATAGAAAGTTACAAATATCGTAAATATTTGCCTGACTGCTTAAAAGCAGTGTTTAGAAGTTCAATGCCATTAAGATATATTTAAACAATTTTTTTTAAAATTAATGCAACAAAATTACACTGTATTACATGCAAATTTCGGGATGATTTCTTTTGAAAAGCGAAAAAATAGACCAAGAATAGGAGTGTGTATAAATTTTCGATGCAAAATAGCTTGGAGTATTTTACAAGGCATACCATTCATAGTTGTGGAAATGACAATGTATATAACTACAGATGGTTGTGATTTACAATGCGTATAAAAAACAATGAATGAATAACCCATTTAATTCTGCTATGAGCAAATTTACCGGCCATTTATGAACTTATATTTTTATTAAAATACTTCCTTTCATATCCTTGCATTTTCAGAATTATTCTCTATTCATAAGCAAATGTATTTTTTTCCATAAAAGTGCAATAATATTTCAAATTTAAAATGCATTAAAAAACTTAGGATGCATTTCCAATCTTGGTTAGCAACAAATATAAAGAGGAACTTTGCTCTTTATTATTAAGCTCGCGATTATCAAAATTTTATGTTTTAAATTACCAAACTGGAAAATTGTTTTTGGCCATTGTTTCTCCTATGTTTTTGAATTTTTAATCTCTTGCTTTTTCTTATTTGACTTGGTATATATATATATATATATATATATTAATAATAACAAATGTATAAAATGTCAAAACATAATTCACAAAAAGGAATTAGCAAACATATCATTAAACCCTTGCAGAAACTTCCATTTTTAAATAAACTATATCTAATTTTAATCAAATAATTAAAAATAGTAAATATAAGCTAAAAGTATATAGTTAGCTCTTAGTATATATTTAGTATTTTTATAATTTGGTATTATATGGTTTAGTATTTTTTTAGAATATATTTTATGTTTAGTATAATTTTAAAAATTTAAACTTTTCCATTGCATTATAGATATGTACGTTAATTTTCATTTTGAATATTAAGATATGACATATAAACAAGAAACAATGAAATCAGTAGTAAAAGCTACATGAAAACTAAAAACAATCATAAACAACAAAACGTATAAAAGCAATGCAATAAATTGATGAAAATAAAATACCGTTAGTTTCAATAGGGATAAAAATTATATAAGAATAAACAAAAGGGGACAATAATAAAAATAATATAAAGCACAAACGCAAAGAACCTTTTGTCTCTCCATTGAAATTTGCTTTTTGATATATATATATATATATAATGAATATAACAATTTTACTGATATAAAGCATGGACATGTAATTACAGGTGACTTAAATATAGTAAATAATATATTAGGAGAATTAATGAAGAAGGGAACAAAACATAGAATGATAATATCCAATTGTAATGGGAGTATTAAAATACAATTGGAAAAAGATAGAGAAAGTTATATTGAAAATGACAAAAACATATAATATGCCTCTAGAAGCTTTTGAGGACATATCGGTTCCTAAGACTGATTGGCATTTGATTGTTGGAATTCCAATTTTGCTTTGTCTCTTTCATAGTAGTAATAGTATATGATCAAACTATCTTTTGTATTTTATTTGTATGCTTATTGCTAAGGTAATTTGATTTTAAATTTTAGATTAATATATGTATATATTGAAAATATAACACATGTTCTGGCTATTTCAAATATTTAACTGTGTGTGTGTGTGCGTGCGTGTGTGTTAATACTTTCGTAGAGCTTTTCCTTTTGATGTTGAAACTTCTGTAGTCTCCATAACCGCAGAATGAACTTTTAATAAGGGCAAAACCAAATTTTCGTTTTCTACTCAGTGAGAAATGAAAGCCAAAGTGATCGTGACCTTCAAGTTGAATTGCTCTGGCGAAGAAATAATTGCTCTTTATAATAGCCTCATTGTTTTGACTTCAAAATTATACAGTTCAGTTTAGAGAATGTACTTATTTGTGACCGAATTTTCAGTGCAGTGCTGCATTTTCCAATGATTTATACTAGTGGACAGAAGAGTATCGATTCGACCGTTTTGAATTGCTTTGAGCACTTGTCTACATACTCGTAGAATAAATTTTTAATAAGGGGAAAATCAGAAGCCCATTTTCTTCCCAGTCAAAATGAAAGCTCATTGAGCGTGACTTTCACGTTGGACTGCACTGGCCAAAAAATAATTGTTCGTTACAATGATCTCATTATTATGACTTCAAAATTATATGTCTAGGATTAGAGGATGTCCTTTGTGTCTGCATTGACTTGGTATTTTACTGTGGACAGAATATTCTCGATCGTACTGTTTCCAATAACTTTAGGGAGCTTATACAAGGGAGTGCGAAACTGCGGCTTTAATGCCGGATACGGCCTTCTTGAGTTTCTTAGGTTCTTTTTTGAGTTTCTTAGGTTCTTTTTTGAGTTTCTTAGGTTCTTTCTTGAGTTTCTTAGGTTCTTTCTTGAG
>BGPR01001341.1:141708-154947 GCA_013235015.1 Araneus ventricosus | reverse complement strand
ATAATTGCACCCATATTTGACTCGGGCAGCGACTAGATCAGACTGAGGGTGAATCGCCGGCGGATGATGGAGCACGCTGCCTCAACCCACAGGCCACCCACTACTACCGCGATGCGTCACGTGATCCCAATCTTTGATTTGAACAAATGATATCTCTAATTGTTTCTTGGAATACAAGGAAAAATGCCGGAGGGTGTGCGAATTGAAATTAAAACATTTAAAAATAAGGGCATCCTAGTGAGCACGATAAGTGAGATACGTCGAATCTATTTGGATAAAATTTGGTATGCGATCTTTCATTGAAAATTCTAGATCTCAAACATTGGACGAATTCCGTCAAAAGTAATTATGTCCGTCCATATGCATTTGAATATAATAATTTGAAAACGCGAGGATCTTGACGGAAAACATTTCGCCTACGGTTTTAGCGCCAGAATTGTAGATTTGTATCAACTGTTAGACCAACTCTGACAGTTGATTAACTTTCTGCCGCCTATCTATTTATGTATATATGAACGGGAAAATTGAATCATGCAATAAGCTGATAAATGAAATTCAGTATTTTGCATCGATACTAAAATTGTAAATCTGAGTCAACTTTGGTCGAGGAAAGACGTTTAAAATGCAGAATCAATTGTCTTGACAATATTATGAATTTTAACAGAAAACGCACCACATTGTGGAAGTATACTAAAAACACGAAGATAGGATATTCCCTCTGATTTCAGTAATAAATGAAAAAATTTTCGTCTGAGAGAAATCCTGAATGAAAAATCGTTAAAAACATTCTAAATTCTTTGGATGAGTGGGCAGATGTGTCTGAAAAAGAAAATAAAGGAATTGAAAATCTCAGAATGCAAATTTATTCACATTCTTCAAAGAATAATTAGTATGAGTAAACTTCTCTAAAATACAGTAATTGCTATAGTATCAGTTTATTTCACCAAATCTAATTAGCAAATAATATGCTGAACGCTCTCGCTTAACGAAAATAGTATTTAATGAAATAGTTATGACTAGTATGCTTGAAAATGAAAACATTTTAAACTTCAGTGAACATTCTCACTTTAGCATAACGCGTTGAAGTAGGTGTTAACCTGAAACATTTAAACCACGTTAATAATATCATTGAATATCCAAAAAGACAAAATAAACAATAATAGAAGCAATTTAATTGGTGCGCGCAAGTGCTGCATCATCCAGAAAAAATTGCGAAGTACAAATTCATAAATACAAATTAAAGGAATTTTTAATTGTGAAAGAGGTAAAAATACAAAAATAATAACAAACTTCGATGAGGAATAAGAATCTGGTGGATGACGTCATCAGAGGCCATTCATCCATGTCTTTTACCAGAATAGGTTTTCTGTAGAGGAAAAAGACTTTAAGGTCCAAATTTAATAAGAATTTTCCTCAAAGGCCTGAACCAGCTACGGAATACATTGGAAAGAAAAACATTTATCTACAAAGAAATGTTCAAAACAGTCTTTTAAGAAAAGTTCGAAAAGAAGGTCTTAAAATCTCTCTTTCAGAATTAAAGCTTTCCTTAATTCGTATTTACATCTTAATAATATCATTGTTGGTATTGTAAAATATATCCCAATATCATTGTTGGTATTATAAAAAATATCCCGTGTGGTTATATTTTCTTCTCAGAATCAATTTTATCTTTGTACTTTCGAATGAGAAACGAACTATTTCTAATTCATTCGAACTTAAGAATACTTTCATATTCTTTCCTCTTAAAGAATGATAAATGCTCTACAGTGTCTCATCCGCCAAAAATATCTTCATAGCTGTAAGAATTCAAACCAAAATATCAACATTGATATTTATTTATAGTTAAATTTTGCGTTGCAAGAAGATTTAGATTGCTTTACTGATTTAAGAAAGAGAAAAATACTTCCTCACATACTTGATTTCAATTAAGTAGCTTCTCTAATCTGCTGGAAAGCTTTTGGAATATCATCCACTGACTTATAATTTCAGATTATATTATGGACAGCATAAGTGATAGGTAATTCATTTTAATGTAAATTTTTGGAGAAGATAAAAAGGAAAGAAAACAAGCAATATTTTTAAAGCTCATCAAAAGAAATATGTTCTTAAAAAGCATATTAAATGTAAAATTCTAATTTCAATGAGAAAACTATAAAAAAAGTACCAAACTTATTAAATGCTTCAATTTCGTACATGTTGAGATACAAATAAACATGTTTTAATGGTGTCGCATAAGCCTGAAACATAATAAGTGAAAACAAATTTTATGGTTATGAAATTTTTTTGACTATATTTTATGTAAGACAAAATCATGAACTTAAGATTTGCTTCCAGAAACAAAATCGGAACGTCTAAATTTTTCAAGCCTTTTTTCCCGAACTTTCAGAAATTTTTAATCGACAATATTTATAATGGGAAATCACGTCTTACAAAATTTTCAAAATAACTCTATTATATTCTTCGAAATAAAATCTCCCCTTTTCCTACCACTTAACAAACGTTTCATTTTTCACATTTTTATTCAGTTTTTTCCCTTATAATATTAAGAACTCTACAAATTTCTCGGAGAAAAAAACGTGTCACATTTTTCTTTCCTTTTCTTCTACTTCAAAAGAAATCTTGAGTGGAAAAAGTTAAGTGCATACTAAAAGTAGAAAAATGCAAGTTAAATATCTCTTGCATGGAGTTTAAAAATTTACATACCACATGAATTTGTGATGAATTTATCGATTACTTGTTAGCTCAAAAGTTTATTTTTCAGATTTACTAAGCAAGGTGTTTTAGTCCTTTCTTTAAATCACTCTTTAATTTATATGACGATGTATAAATTGCGGCACTGTTAGATGTTTTATAAATCACGAAAAAGCTTCAGTTTACAGGTCACCATCAATTTTTCATTACCTGCAGATATAATATAAAGTATTTATGATATGTTATTTTTAGTTATCATTTATTTTTAAATTCTTTAAATTAAATTATACCTGGAGATGTAATATAAACACTATTAACAAATTTAAAATATTCTAGTGTGTGTTTAGGAACAGAATTAGAATGTCAAAATCTTTCAAGTATTTCCGCAACTTTCTGAAATTTTTAATCGACAATACTTATAATGGGAAATCACATCTTAAATTTATCGTTATAACTCTTTAAAATAAAATCTTCCCTTTTCTTATCACATAATAAATGCTTCATTTTCATTTATTTATTACGTTTCGGCATCAATTTTGCATTAGCTGCAGATTCACTATAAATTATTTGTGATGCATTATTTTTAATTATCAATTACTTTATAAACAAGTAAAATTAATATCTGGGGATCTATTATAAAAATGAATAATAAATGTAAAAATAATCTTTAAGAGATATGCATATAAAGTGTGTACGTATTTTCCAAATTTGTATTAAATTTATTTTCGAGGACGGAAATTCATAATAAGAGGTATAAAATATTCTATTAGAGAAAGGAAGTACTAATGTGATTAAATACTTCGCCTTGCCTAGATTATTAATAGCATGCTTTCTGACTAATCATCCAGTTCACTCAATAAACTTTACTTCACGCTTTGTTTTCATAACAGATGATTCTCGATGGCTTAGGAAACAGTTTTTTTCCTCTCCAATGAATATGTCGGCATTTAAACTTTTCTATAATTAACTACCTACTCTAAACTGTTTCAAGCTTTAATTGAAAATAAAATGAGCTAGTTATTAATGTTGCTACAAAGTGTTTTTGACACTTACAGGATTATAAATAAAGTGGTATCGCAGCGTTAGTTTCTTTTTAGAAATGATTGCTGTTTTCTTTTTCCCTCAAGATTTTCTTTTATAATAAACTAACGAGGAAAGCGTTGTAAATTTAATTTGAAATTACTTTTAGTAATGAATTTCAGAAGTATTAATTAAATGATTGTTTTTAAGGAAGCTTTCATATTTTAATATTCGCAGTTATGTAAATAGTGAATGCAGGAAGCTTAGTTTCATGCTGTTTCATTACAATTACTCAGGAAACTGCCATTGAAATGCCAATTACTTGAACTGCCATTTTTTGCACCTTAGCAAAAAATGGCAGTTCATTTGCGCAGGTTGCGGAAATACTGAATGCAGAAAGTTTATATTCATGCTATTTTATTACAATTACTTAAATTTTGCACCTTAGCAAAAAATGGCAGTTCATTTGCGCAAGTTGCGGAAATACTGAATGCAGAAAGTTTAGATTCATGCTATTTTATTACAATTACTTAAATTTTGCACCTTAGCAAAAAATGGTGGTTCATTTGCGCAAGTTGCGGAAATAGTGAATGCAGAAAGTTTAGATTCATGCTTTTTTCCTGAATATGTATGTTGTTTATTACGTGTGCACGTTTCGAATTACGCATGCTGTTTGTTACGTATGTAAATATTGAATGACGTTTTTCGCTCGCTACGTTTCTGTTCTCAATTTCATTTGTTGCAACACGTAACACTTAATAATTGCTTGAAGTTAAAATTGCTTTCTCTTATAGATCACTCAAAAAACATATTCTGACATCTTACTGATACTTTGTTTTATAAATTCAACCATAAATTTTAAAGGGAAAAAAATCCTAATACTGCATTTTTTTATATTTTTGAGATACAATAATTGGTATTTATTGGAAAAATAAAAACTTATTTGAGTATACTCATTCATTTTCGAATGCATAGCATAGGAACCAGCAATATCAACTTATTCTGGGTCTAAGAAAAAAAATCAGGTACCTTGAAAAGCCTTTTGAATTCATGTAAAAATGTATCCAGTAAAATTCCTTCGAGAATTAATGTAATTTTTTTTATGTAGAATATATATATATATGTTTTTCCTCACAGAGTATCCTTTACTCGAAAAATATTCATGCTTTTTGCTACGCTTAAAAGTGCATTTTATTTCCGTTTCCTATTTCTCGTGAGAAAATGCTTGACTGAAATATACACTCAAAATGCAATTTTTGCAAAACATTTCTTTTTTCGAAATTTTTGAACATATTGTATACTTTATCTGATTGAAAGTTTCACTTGAAATTAAGGAAACTCAAAACTATTTCACTTGATATATCAAATTTTTATAGTAATTGGGAACTGTTTAATAAAATAATTTGTTTATTTAAAGGAAAATAATTGTGGTCGTAATATTATTGTATACTTCAGCATTAAAAAAAAGGATATTTTTTAAGAAATATTTAACTGTGCTTTCGCAACACACTAAATTTCGTTGTTTTTTCCTTGAATGCAATTCATTAAAATTTTGGAACAGAGCAGTACAGCTTAAAAACTATGTAGTATCGCAATTATAACGAACAGTTGTATCAATACTTTAGCTTGTGATTCGCATTGACCATAGTTCAGGATGCTACCAAATACGGCTGCTATAAAATAAAATTTATATCCAACATCGCACATAGAATGTGGAGGTCACGTCTGATTATTTGATTTAAACCTATCATAAAATAACTGCATTTTTATAGTAACATATTAAATACGATTTTGTTTCAGAGCCTTAATAAGGAACCTATTCTTTCCTTTCATGTGACATCTAAACTTTTCGTTTACATAATGATAATAATGACATTTATTACGTCAATGTACTGATAAATACAACACATATGTTATTGAATTTATCGCAAGAATTATGAAGGAAAATTAGCAAAATAGCATCAATGAGATTTATAACAAGGGAAGGAAATCTGCTTTTTTCCGCTAGCGTAATTTAGAGTTAGCATTGCTCTACTGTTAGCACTAATTAAATATAAAAAATAATGCTTGGGAATTCAATCTAGCTGTAATTAAGACCTTTGCTCAAAAATAGTTTATTAAATTCAACATACATTTGCAGTAAATTTTATGATGTCAACGAATAATAATTATGTCTTTAACGTAAATCCTTTTACGTCTAAGAGTAAAAAATTGTATTGAAAGTTATAATATAACATTTTAACTCTGAAATTTATTCCATCGGTATATATTATAAGAACACATTTAGATTCAGCGTTTTATAAGACCAAACTATAATTTATTTATTAAAACAATTTTTCTAATTATCGTTTGATGAACTATGAATTTTAATAGTTTTCATGAGATTTTAAATAATGTGAATTTAAATAATTTGAAATGATCACAAAGATTTCATAGATTCAGACCATGATAGATATTAAATAATAATTTCCTTTCAAGAAACTGCCCTCTAAAAATTTATATAACTGTTTTTAGTAAGTTTAATTGTTAAGACACTTCTGATAAAGAAGTGCTGTATTTCATTTTCCCTCTTCAAAGGAACACTGTTTATTGCAAAAGCATTCTGCGTTCTTTCGGTACAAATTTTTACTGCAATTAAAAAGGAATGTAATAATTGCAAATAGGAACATATCAGCATTAAAGAAAGACGAAATAATGAAATTTTATGAACACAATTAGAACATCGTAGTCGAGAATAATAAAAAGATGATATACGAGTTTTTATGCTAAATTAATCTTTGCTATCAAATATGATTTCAAAAGCATAGTTTCATAATGCTTATTATTCTTAGAAGTTTTCTTTTACCTACAAATTTTTCGTCCCATCTTTAGCACCATTTTGTTAATTGTGGCGGCTTTTATATATTACCTTACTTTTAATTTAATTGCTTCGTAAATTCATCAACTCGTAAATTTATTTTGATCAATTTTCATTACCATTTTACTGATAAATTAAGTTAGTATAAAAGCTTTCTGCCATTGGCCTTATTGGTTGCAAATGTTAGCCTTGAAATACGAATCCCTTGCATCACAGATATGCATTCATCTGAATACTGCTTACACAAATTATCCAAAAATTCCTTAAATCCTTAAAAATTGATAAAGCTATTATGCGAACCATTTAATATAACGATTTTAATCGTCAAAAGACTTTTATCTTAGCCTTATTCGTCGCAAATTCTAGTCTTGAAATACGAAGACGCCGCATCACAAATACACATTCATCTCATTATCGTTTATTTATTCAGAAGATGCAAAACTGCTGTAAATCATTAAAATTTGATAAATATATTATGCGGAACATTTAATGTACTGATTTCAATCGTCGAAACTCTTTTGTCTCAGCCTTATTGATAGCAAATGTTAGTATTGAATTACGAATCCGTTTGCATGACAGATATACATTCATCTGAATACTGCTTACACAAAATATACATAAATTCCTTAAAGCTATTATGCGAACCATTTAATATACCGATTTCAATAGTCAAAAGACTTTTGTCTCAGCCTTATTCGTCGCAAACTCTAGTCTTGAAATACAGAGCAGCTGCATCACAGATACACATTCATCTGATTATTATGTACACAAAAGATGCAAAAACTCCTTTAAATCATTAAAATGCAATAAAATTTTTATGCGAACCATTCAATGTATCAATTTCAATCGTTAAAAGACTTTTGTCTCAGCCTTATTCATTGCGAATTCTAGTCCTGAAATACAGAGCCGCTGCATCACAAATACACATTCATCAGATTACTATTTACAAAAAAAGATGCAAAAAGACCTTTAATTCATTAAAATGCAATAAAACTATTATGCGAACCATTTAATGTACATATTTCAATCGTTAAAAGACTTTTGTCTCAGCCTTATTCGTCGCAAATTCTAGTCTTGAAATACGAAGCCGCTGCATCACAAATACACATTCATCCGATTACTATTTACACAAAAGATGCAAAAACTCCTTTAAATCATTAAATTGCAATAAAACTAGTATGCGAATCATTTAATGTATCGATTTCAATCGTTAAAAGACTTTTGTCTCAACCTTATTCGTCGCAATTTCTAGTCTTGAAATACGAAGCCGCTGCATCACAAATACACATTCATCAGATTACTATTTACAAAAAAAAAGATGCAAAGACACCTTTAAGTCATTAAAATGCAATAAAACTATTATGCGAGCCATTTAATGTACAGATTTTTTCAATCGTTAAAAGACTTTTGTCTCAGCCTTATTCGTCGCAATTTCTAGTCTTGAAATACGAAGCCGCTGCATCACAAATACACATTCATCGGATTACTATTTACATAAAAGATGCAAAAACTCCTTTAAATCATTAAATTGCAATAAAGCTAGTATGCGAATCATTTAATGTATCGATTTCAATCGTTAAAAGACTTTTGTCTCATCAACCTTATTCGTCGCAATTTCTAGTCTTGAAATACGAAGCCGCTGCATCACAAATATACATTCATCGGATTACTATTTACACAAAAGATGCAAAAACTCCTTTAAATCATTAAAATTCGATAAAACTATTATGCGAACAATTTATTGTACCGATTTCAATCGTCAGAAAACTTTTGTCTCAAAGTTACACCAAGCCTGCGCTCAAAGTATGTTTTGTACTTACCTGCAGCAAAGAGGTAAGTCAAAACCAAAAGTGCTGGGAAGAACACCATGCCGATATTATACACTATCCTTAACTTAAACAACACAGTTCACAGAATCCTGACTGAAAGAGATTTCAGTATTCGATGCAACTTTGTTTTTCATTTCCCGAGAGACCCTTCTCGGGGCCTGACATGTCAAAATTGTTTTCTTAACGTCTCAGTTTCGGGGGGAGTTTCAGTGTCATTCGCAGGTGTCCGCTTCGGAACAAGCACACACGGAGAACTGCGAACGGAGCACTGGCCTGTTGCAAGTGAGTTGTCACAGCGCCCCCTGTAGAAAGGGTCACTATTTGGGAACCCTCCTTTCTCCATACATGACATGCCCCGGCTGCAAATTAAAAGGGTGGAGAGGAAAAAAGATGTGGTGTCTGCTCAGATAGAGTTTGTGAGGAAGGAAGTTTTGTCCGTCTTTTTCCTCAAAGAAATAAAATGACAAAAGGGGTTGGAAAAAATAGCGAATGAAAAATACTTCATGGAAATCTTACCAATTGAAATGTTTTTTGCTCTAAACGATCGAAAGAACGATCACTGTCTGTTTTTTTTTTGAGTTTTTTTACCGGATCTAGTTTCGTAAAGGATATTTAAGTAAAAATTTTGTGAACTGCTTCCGGCTTGTTAGTTTCTTGTTAAACTTAATTATTCAAAACTAATGTCGTCATGTAAAAAATAAAAGATCCTGAATACGGAATTTAATGATACAAAAAGGTTGGTATATACTTTTTTTTTTCTTGTAAGTAGTGAAAAGGGTTATTAATTGAAAGTTTATAAAAAAGAATGCGCAATATAAAGGCCTTCTTCCAATGAAATGTTGTATGTGGCATTAATTATGCCATGTTTCTGATGGTCTATTTATATCTAAAACCTCTAAATTAATCTTCTTTAACAAATTTTATTAACAGACACACTATGATTACCTAAGTTTCTGGTTTAGTTTCGCATGAAATTTTCTTCTTAAATCAACCGGAAATCTGTCATAATTTTAGTAAATGATTTATTAAAGTTTAAAATTTAAATGGCTCAAAAATGGGCAAAACTCTTCCTGGTTGAGTTTCTAATCAGTTCCCACTAATATTATTAAATGCTGAATAAAATTCAATAATTGGTATTTTTTCTAACCTTTCTCTTCACCGACTATAAAAAATGTTCAGTATCTCACTGATGTGGAGATTCCAAGTTAATCAATTAATTAGACAAGATTTTATCATTATACTCACCAAATTCAATCTTTATACTATTAACCAACAATCATCTTCTGCCGCATAAAATTGAATACCTGCTATTTTCTTCCTTCACCACTATATAAAAAACACAGACCAATTGATGTGGAGATTCCAGTTAATAAATTCACTAGACAACACATGCCATTAAAATTACTCAAATTCAGTCTTTACTACTATTAACTACCAACAATCTTTCTGCTGTAAAATTGGAATACTATGATTTTCTGTCCTGGTATCTTCTACCCATAAAAAAAGTAATTTTGGCCCAATTGATGAGGAGAGATTCAGTTAATACCAATTAATATCTTACTATTAGTAACTACTCCACCCAATCTTTTGCCACTATTAATCAAACAATCTTCTGCTGTATAAAATTAAATAAATTACGATTTTTTTCTCTTCTGTAAATTGGTATCTTCACCGGTATAAAAGTACTAGACCAATTGGATGAGAGAAGATTCCTTAGCTAATAAATTAATTAGACATACAGCCTTTATTATTGGTAACCATCAAATTCTATTCTCTTTACTACTACAATCAAATAATCTTCTGCTGTATAAAATTGAATACCGTTGCTTTTCTGTCCCTTTCACCGACTATAAAAATACTGTATCTCAATTGATGAGATTCAAGCATAAATTAATTAGACAATAGCCTTTACTATTAGTAATATCAAATTCATTCTTTTACTACTACATCAACAATCTTCTAAGTTGTATAAAATTGAATACTGCTATTTTTTCAACTTTCTCTTCACTGACTATATAAAAAAATACTAGACCCAATTGATGAGATTCCTAGTTAATAAAATTAATTAGACAATATCTTACTATTAGTAAATTATTTCCTAAATCTACACCTTTACTATTAATCAACAATCTTCTGCTGTATAAAATTGAATAACGTGATTTTTCTGTCCTTGTAATCTTTCACCCGACTATATAAAAGTACTAGACCAATTTTAGTGGTGACTTCAGTTAATAAATTAATTAGACAATATCTTTACTATTAGTAATTACCAAATTCAATCTTTACTACTATTAACCCATCTTCTGCTGTATAAAATTTGAATACTGCTATTTTTCTAACCTTTTCTCTACCGACTATATAAAAAATACTAATCACCTGATGTGATCCTTGTTAGCGCAGTTCACTAGGACAATATCTTTTGCTTATTAGTAACTTTATTCAAATTCAATCTTTTTGTCATTAATCCAACAATCTTTTCGTATAAAATTAAATAATTGCGATTTTCTGTCTCGGTATCTTCTACCGACTATATAAAAGTGCTCAGACCAATTGATGTGAGATTCCTAGCATAAATTAATTATATATCTTTACTATTAGTAATTTGTCTAAATTCAATTCATTACTATTAAACAATCTTCTGCTGTCTAAAATTGAATAATTGCGATTTTTCTGTCCTTGGTATCTTCACCGACTATAAAAAATACGTATTTCAATTGATGAGATTCCTTTAATAAATTAATTAGACAATATTCTTTACTATTAGCAACTATCTTCACCCACCTTTTACTGTATTGCCAATCAACAACTTCTGCCGTATAAAATTGAATAATTGCTATTTTTCTAACCTTTCACCGACTATATAAAAAAATACTAGACCAATTGATGTGAGATTCAAGTTAATAAACAAATTAATAGATAACATCTTTACTATTAGTACCACTCAAATTCAATCTTTTTATTACAACCAACAATCATCTTCATGTATAAAATTAGCCTAATGCTATTTTTCTAACCTTTCTCTCTTCACCGACTATATAAAAAAGTACTAGACCAATTGATGAGGAGATTCCTAGTTAATAAATTAATAGATAACATTTTATTTATTAGTAATTCATCTAAATTAAATCTTTTACTATTAATCAACAATCTTCTGCTGTATGTGAATAATTACGATTTTTTCTGTCCTTGGCCTTCGAATTTAATTATATAAAAGTAATAGACCAATTGATGAGAAGATCTATTAATAAATTAATTAGACAATATCGATTGCAATTATCTACCCATTCTTTCGGCCATTATTAATCAACAATCTCTGCTGTATAAAATTGAATAACAAGTATTTAAACCTTTCTTCCGACTATATGAAAATACTAGACCAATTTGATGGAGATCCCAAGTTAATAAATTAATTAGACAAATATCTAATATTAGTAATTACCTAAATTCAATTTTATTACTATTAACCAACAATCATCTTCTTCTGCTGTATAAAATTGGAATAATTTCTGGCTTTTCTAACCTTTCTTCTCTTCCATCCTGACTATATAAAAAAATATTTAGACCAATTGATGTGGAGATTCTTAGCACAAATTAATTAGACAACATTCAGTAACTACATTCAAATTCAATCTTTACTACTATTAATCAACAAATCTTCTGAGCCGTATAAAAATTGATACTATGGATTTTTTTCTCCGGTCCTTTAAAGCAACCCTCCAAACGACCAAATGCGCTACCAACCCAATAATGGTTCCTAGCATAAATTAATTAGACAATATCTTTACTATAATACCCAAATTCAATCTTTGTTACTAGTTAACCA
This sequence comes from Araneus ventricosus, assembly GCA_013235015.1. Taxonomy (NCBI): domain Eukaryota; kingdom Metazoa; phylum Arthropoda; class Arachnida; order Araneae; family Araneidae; genus Araneus; species Araneus ventricosus. The sequence continues at coordinate 142,727 of BGPR01001341.1, read as the reverse complement.
ACAATCATCTTCGCTGTATAAAATTAACAATTGCTATTTTTCTAACCTTTTCTCTCTTCTACCCGAGTTCATATAAAAATACTAGACCAATTGATGCGGATTCCCAAGTTAATAAATTAATTTCAATATCTTTGGCTATTAGTAATTACCTAAATTCCAATCGCTATGCCACTATTAACCAACAATCATCTTCTGCTGTATGTGAATGAATTGCTATTTTCTAACCTTTTTCTTCAATGAACCATATAAAATACTAGACTACTGATGTGGAGAGATTCCCTGTTAATAAATTCATCAATATTCCTACTATTATAACTATCTAAATTCACCTTACTACTTATTAATCAACAATCTTCTCTGCTGTATAAAATTGAATAATTGGTGATTTTTCTGTCCTTACCTTCACCGACTATATAAAAAAGTGTTTGTAATTAACGAGATCCCAAGTTAATAAATTTCACTAGAGAATATCTTTACTACAGAATCACCTAAATTCAATCTTTACTAATATTAATCTTCTGCTGCCTAAAAATTGAATAATTGCGATTTTCGTCCTCTGTATCTTCACCGACGTATAAAGTACCAATCACCTGATGAGACTTTGCTTAATAAATTAATTAGACAATATCTTACTATTAGTAAATCATCTAAATTCAATCTTACTACTATTAATCAACAATCTTCAAAGCCGTATAGAAAATTGAATAACGTTATTTTTCTTAAATCTTTCTCTCTTCACCGACTATTACAAAAAAATACTAGACCACTGGATGTGGGAGATTCCAAGCAATAAATTAATTAGACAATATCTACTATTAGTAGCCACGGGCCCACCTTACACAACTCAACAATCATCTTTCTGCTGTATAAAATTGGTTATTTTCTAACCTTTCTCTTTCTAACCGACTATGGCAAAAGTTACTAGACCAACATAGACTTTAGCACAAATTTAATTAATAATATCTTTGGCTTATTAGTAAATTCATTTAAAAGTACATGTAAATTGAACGAAGTAATGA
>BGPR01001341.1:124885-136116 GCA_013235015.1 Araneus ventricosus | reverse complement strand
AAGCCAAGAAGAGTGAGTTGGATTTTGATCAGAAAGCAAGCTGGTGATCTGATAAGAAACATTTGAGCGCTGTGTTGAGATTTATTGATAATCTCTGCTGTGAATTTTCACAAGTGCTGTTTTAATACTTGTGCTACGTTACTTTTCCTAGAATATTTGTAGAAAAAGAGCTTTATTTTTTAAAATCCTGCTTATTGGATTGCATTCACGTACACCCACAAGACATTTTTGTTACAATACTCTGCAAGCAACTGTTTAAATATTTATATTGAATTTCATATGAGTTGTGGTTGAATAATAAGAAAATATTAGAAATGCATAGCTGTTTTATCTTATTCAGGTCTGTATTACTTGCATTACAGATCATCAGCATGTTATTTCAATGTTACATTTAGTGTTTCATCATAAAATTCAACATTTTCTGGCTGGGCTTCATAAATGAAGAGAATGTTTCTTGACAAAATTTGTCGAGTTAAGTAAGAGAGATTTTGTGTCCTTTCTTTACCTATATCTTAAATTTTTGTAGTAGCTGTCAATCTATTTTGAAAAGAGTGTGCCTTACTTTTTTTATCTCTAAAATATGCTTGCCTTATTTACCATAATTTTTAAAATAGCCTGCATATTTCAACAACAGTTATAGTTAACAAAATTTAACTAAGATATTAACTATAAATTAATTAGTCAAAAATTGATTAAAAATTAATTAAAACTCTTTGTATTATATAGAATGACGCATATGCAGCTATTTCTAATATAAAACAGAGACAAATAATATAAATATAAAAGAAAAAGTAAAAAAAGAAAAAGTATAAATAAGAAACAAAAGATTTAAACAATAACGATAACAATACACCTTTTTGCGTGCCACAAAGGATATATTTTTGATTTATAATCTTACCATTGACAGAAAATTTTGTCCATTTTAGAACTCCTATGGCGAGTGGACTTTGAAAAAGTTCGTCGTTCAGGTTCTCATTCATTCCTTCCATTTTGAATATTTTTCTTTTACATTCTAAATACTATTTTATGTTTTTAAATAATAATCGTTGTAATTTTGTATTGATGCAATCACTTGATGATGTTGTGTTGAGCACGCAGAAAGGTGTATTGTTATCGATATAGTTTAAATCTTCTGTTCCTTATTTATACTCTTTTTTCTTTTTCTTTTATATTTATATTTATATTATCTGCATATTTGAAGGTAGAAGAACTTGAATAAACGTTTAGTTTCCAGCTGCTATTACTACTACCATAATGCGCAGAAAATTCCATCTTCTGAAGCGCTGAATATTTTCTCCTTTTATCTATAATGATTACCTTAAAACAAAGGAACTTTACTTTTCCAGAATGAATTAAGCCCTGGAGACTCTCAATTAGTTTTTATTTCTTGATAATGGGGCCAATAACCCACTGAACAGATTCAGTAGCGACGCTAATTCCATAAATCAAATCTCAATAGTAAGTGCAGCGGTATTGTAAGTGTATTTTGCTCTAATGTAATTGCATAAATGTAAGTCTGTAATATGTTCCTGGGATGGGGACAATATAAAAGAAAATATCCCATTATTTTTATTCCTTTGGAAGCATAAATTTGCGTTATTATCTGCTACATTATTTCGGAGGTATAAGTCCATGATGTGGTTCCCAAAATGGGATTTTAATCTTATAATTCAAACCAGAAAGAAGAAAGGCAAAATTAGATGAATCAAGTTAATTCATTTTTTGATGCGTTTTACCCTAGAGGAATTGTTTAAGATCTAATAATAAAATATAAAATAAGTCCGTATCAATTTATCCAATTTAAAGTCTTTCAGATCTAGACATTTTACGTTCTCTCTTTATCCATTTAGTATTACAAATTTAACCTATTTTGGACGATCCAGAAATGCAATTACGAGTAAATAAGATGAAAATTATTTTTGAAATCAAGTAGTAAACTTTAGCTTCCAGAAATTTGGTATTTCTTAACCTCCAATTTGAGTCCTCAAGGGATTATGTAATAACAAAAATGGAACCCATTCCAAACAAATAAAAGTTTGAAAACCCTAATTACTAAAACACAAGTAAAAAAAGTTGACCACGTGTCCAAAGGTTAAATGCATTTTAAATTTGTTTCGTATAGAATTTTGTTAACTATCAAAAACTACAAATAATGTGGCAGAGATGATAATGTTTGCGAAATGAAGAAATATTGCAATGCTGGAATACAGATGACCCCATACAAAAGCGTATCGATTTCAGAACATATACTTTCACGTGGTTTAATCCTTAGTGGAAGCTGCTGGCGTACAGAGTACGCCAATGAATTTTTTCTTGCTGTGAACTTTCAGCTGATCTTTCCTTAAACCTTAACCTAATAGGACATGCCCCGAGTACAATGAGTCAAACCGATTCGTTCAGTTTGACTTCCATCTTCCATTCTAAAATTTTTTGTGTGCTTGCGTCATATCTGCGAACTCGGTAGGTCTCTCTTCCAAGTATTCAAAAGAAATTTATTGTGCCGTCTGAAGAGGCATACACACAGAAAAACTAATAAATTAGGTACAGTGACGGGATGTTTCGACTCTCTCAATGAAAAATACCAGAAATTTTATAAAATTGGTGACCAATTCACGATCGATGAAAATTTGGAGTACTTACTTGGGTGATGTTTGTTTATTCTAAACTATCCATCTCCAGGAATATAATTTCAATTCCATCTCTTATGTATAATTTGATATTCATGGTCCCTTAACAAAGTAATTTTAAATTCCAAATCGTGATAGACATTTAACTCATGTTCTTTCAGTAGCCTTCCACCCATTCTGTTCGTTGTCTGCACGAACGTCTCTAATGGAGACCATTAACTGTCTGTGTCATGTATCATGCAATGGCATTATCTTCACTCTCTTATTCCTTTTGAAAATATGCATTTGATTTTAACTTTAAAATGTGCTGATTAAAACATATCATTAAACATAAAAAATATTACCTTAGTTGTCAACAATGGAAGAGGGTCACGCAAATAAATATTTTTTAAACAATGAAAGATGTTTGAATTGCGTTGCAGCGATGAAAAGCATTGTTGTAAATTATGCCAAAAAAATATTTTTTTAATTTATTAAAATTAGAGAAAAGTCGTACCACAACTTAATTGATATCATTTAAAAGGTAATTATTTGCACTTTCAGGCAGTGCAAAAATAATTTTAGAGTTTTAATATTTTCGAAAGTCCTTAAGGATAAACGCCGAAATTTCGCTTAATTTTTAATTAATTAAAATTGTAATTAAAATTTCCAAAAAAGTGCTCCTTGGTGCACATTACCACCCTCCAAAGTATGTTTGTACCAAAGTCCGTAGCTCTAGCGCGAGCGGTGTGCTTTGCAGAGTGCTAACACAGAAACCCACACACATTCTCCTTTATTATTAGTAGAGATACATGTTTAATACGTTTTTCTTTTTATATTTTATCGGACTCTTTTAAATTTATTTCTATCTATTATGGTTCCTTAACATATTAAGATAATAAGCTAAGAAAAATGGGTGGAAATTTGAAGCAGAGGGTGGGAAAAACGATCTGGTGTACTCCAAACTCCACCCCTACCAAATTTTACTATACACGAGCCCCTACCACGAAGAGTTAAAGACTATGGCAGAGGTTACGATGTACTGGATTAGACAAGTACTAAATTGGCCATGAATACTCATATAGTCAACAGAGTAGTAAGAGTTTCAAGTCTACATGAGACAAACCAATTGGTTATTAATGGAAGACGAATCGAATAATGATATGGTGAGAACGTCAAATTCTTTACATCTGAGAAACATGCCCACAATAGAAATACATTATTTTCCTTAGTGTGCGTCATGATGTGGTCAAGCATCATATAGACGGCTTCCATCCGGCCAGGATCCTGACCGCCTGGTATCATATCGCCACATCTTTCAGGAAGGGTTCCATGAGCTGCTCATGCAAGTATTTCGAGAAGATTTCTATTAGCACAGGTTATTTTACGATATCTCCACGATGTTGCTACGATATTATGAATGCCGCACAACAACGTAAAGATATTGTATGAATGTTGTAGAGCATCTTATGCTAATAGGGATGTCAGTACCAAACACCAAATACCATTAAAAACCTAAAAGACATATTTGCATAAAAATTTCCTCTTTGCGGTTCTTTTGTCTTCTGAAAGTCTTCCAATTTCACCTCCAAGCAAAACTCAAAAGTGATCCATGTTTCTCTTGAAAATAATTCAGGAGGAAAACCTACTCCCTTATGTGGAGACGTCACGCTTTGCCCTCATGTATTGCCTAGGTGCTCAAAGACGTTTTTACCTCCAGAAAATATCTCACTTTCCTTTTTCATGATTCCGTATTCATAGACTTGGATAGATATGCTAGACCAAGTGGGATTGGAACCACCACCAAGTTTCAATAAAACGGCAAATGATCAGAAAATAACTCCAAAACAATTTCCTCTATTAGATCCAGACGTTATAGTTACTTCTTTTTTCATATAGCCTTACTATGAGAGCGGTGCAGTTTTCATAAGAGTACATTGAAATTTAGATTCCATGTTGAGGATTAAATAGTCTTTGGATTTTATCAAGTTCTCCTAAGCAATCCCATTGTTTAATTTCTTAAATTTATGTTTCAACCTATGGCTATTTTGAGACGATTTAAACTAGAATATTCTTAATGGATCATTTTTCTCTGGCTAAGTACTATCGTGTTGCTGTGTGCTTACAATGGATTCTCCTCTTCAGTACAAGAGTTCAAATTATAAACTTAAATTTATCAAAGATCCACCAGTATTGGGTTCTGTTCATGCCCAAAGTATGCCCACTTTTGTTGTGTATTTGTGTGTGGGGGGTGGGGAGTTCAGAGGCTCAGTTGTTGCCATCATCAATGACTGCAGTTCAAAATATATATCTTTTAGGTTCAAATAGAAAAATTTATCTGGCTAATGCAAGCCAAATTTCAAAAATATAGATCTTGGTAAGCAAGCACTTAAATCATTTTACACACCACTTAAAGAATAAAGTTATTTTGCAAGGTTTAAAAAACTTTGCACTTAAAACTTTCCCACTACAACTTTGCAATAAGAGGATTTGTTAGAGATATTAGGTTTAAAGCATGCGGTAAATTTTTAGTTTGAAATGTTTAGATAATATCTTATTTAAAACAAGAGTGCGTAAGGATAACGGATACCCATAGTTAATGGCTTTGTCCCGAAGACTGAATTCCTTCAATTATCATTTTAAATCATGCTATCAGATTATCTTTTCATGTATAATTACAATCGGTAATCTGCTTACCGTTTGGTGCAATCTAAGAGACACTCAGACACCGCAGGGACGTCTCACAGCTTATGAGTCTTTTAAATATTCAATGAGCCGAGCTTTTTCATTTGCGCACATTTCAAATTTTTTTGAAAAAGGATGAATTGAAATCAGTCTAAGAAGATTAGACAACTTCGAAATAGTAATGAGCATTTGCGAACCTCCTATACCTAAACGCTTCAAGTGATAAGGTAATTTACGAAGATCAATATAGAATGTCATGATCATAGTATATGTAATAAAAATAAGGATCATGGTACAGTAAATAGTTTTATATATTTGCGATTACGTAATTAAATGTATAGCTATTATTATATGCTCTGTAACGTATTTTTAATGTGAGTCCATTTTACTGCCAAATTACTAAAAAATATAAAATAAAAATACCAATTGAATACAAGCATCAAACAACAAGCAGACCAATCATGTTTGCTGGCATTTTAATATTCGGCTTTACAAGGTTTAATTTTAAATCCTGTTTCAATGCACAGCTGTGATCAACTTTTTTGAACGACCAGTGCAAATATTAATAATCACTGCCAAATTACTAAAATAAAAATGTCAACTCAATACAAGCATTAAACAGCAAGTCCACCAGTAATTTTTACTTGGATTCTAATATTCGACGTTACGAGGTTAAATTTTAAATCCTGTTTCAATGCACAACTGTGATCAACTTTTTTGAACGACCAATGCAAATATTAATAATTACTGCCAAATTACTAAAATATTATAAAATAAAAATGCCAACTGAATATAAGCGTGAAACAGCAAGTCCGCTAGCCATTTTGTTGCATATGTGTGAAATGTATGAAAGTGTTGCATAATGTGTATGAAAATGGTGCATATAAATAGTGCCCTTAAGCAGAAAAATTAAAACATCGCCCTAGGCTGGATTACCTTACTCTTTACAAACTTAATTTTCGTATGCATATCAAGCTCAATTTCTTTAAATATCTGCATGATTCCTAGAAAACCACAATAACTTTCTCTAAAGTTATTTTTAGTTTCTAAGAATGAAGCCAAACTTTCATTGCCCCAGGAGTTCTCGGAACTTCGGTCTTTCAGCAAGCCTAATCTGAGGATTGTTTTCTTGATACTTCATCCCTTTGAGAGATACCTTGGCTAAAAGTGCTATTCATTAAAGCTAATTATAATGGTTTTGCAAAATTTCTTAGTAAAATATAAGTGCATAAATGTGCGGTTGTATGAAGAATAATAGTATTCTGTTAATTGGAAATATTTAAAATTCAGTACCTTTCAATTTTAATTATGATCATACAAAGCTTAATAAAACTGCACCAGAACGAAAATAGCGAAATTTCACATGAAAGCTAAAAGAAGCGAGAACATAATTTTACATACTAATATGAATTGATTTACAGCTTCTTTCTTCTATGCTTGTGCATTCCGTGTAAAAACTTTAAGACCAGCTAAACATTATGTGATTCTTGATAAACTTAAAATGCTGATAACATAGTGAACAAAATGCATCAAAACATTTTATTATGAAAATTAAACGATTGTTAATAAAAACTTTATCTAATTTTCTGTAATTTTAAACAAATCCAGAATAAAAATACTAGAGTTGGGATCTTGTGGGGTAGTCTAGGTAGGCAAGTATTTATATCAAAATGGAAGACATTTATCCTCAGCTGCATAACTGTGATCACCTATTGCTGATGATTGGCGAAAAAAAGGCACAAACTGAGTCATTAACTAATATCGCCAACGACAGCTTTGATATTTAAAGTCACTGTAACTAATTGTGAAACTAACGAATATTGAATTTTGTTTCTTCATTATTATGTTGTCTTTGCGGTAAGACTTAAGAACAAGGTGCGGTTTCTCGCCAAACTGGGAAATTGCGCCAACCATCCGAAAAGTCGCCAAATATCCGCCATCTTGAATGGTGTCAAGATGGCGGCGATTCTAATGACAGCCATAACAAAAAATGTAAATAGTAAATAAAATTGGAAATACTACATAAAGTTGCAAATACTACATAAAATTGTATGAAATTTAACATGAATTTTCTGACATTCTGGCACAAATTAGAAATTCTGGCAAAGTTTTAGGGTTTCCAACAAAATGAAGAACAAAATGACCACATTTGGCGAGAAATCAATTTGGCGCAGGGAAAAAAATTCAACTTGGCGGACCGCATCTTGTTCTTAAGTCGAGCCGTCTTTGCAACGCACTCAACATAACCTGCGTACATGCCGGGGCGTACTTGTCAAGACAGGTTCGCCGCTACGGATGAATGCTAATGCCATCCACCGCCACCAGCAAGTGTATCTGTTACCACCTGAATCATTTCCAATTAATTGCCTGAGATAAGGCTGCTTGCTGTCGTCAGCCATGGACTCTCCACTAAGTTCTCAACGCAAAGGGGGCGTGCGAAGCGCGATTATATTGTCATCGTAATTGCACTAACATTGGATATTTATTCACCACGAATCCTGATTTGTTTACGGAAGTTTGACAGTTTTGACGGGTTATGGAGGTTTCCCAGGAACAGCAAATGGCAACTCATATCACTCAGGCTTCGCATCCGTGTGAAGTGACCATTATGGTTTTGGGCGGTGTGATGCCCGGGTTGAAGACAGCACTTTCACATATTGCCGGTTGTTTGATAACGGGCCAGTACTGTACGCAAATTATTGTGTCGGTGATTCAACCACAATTGCAGATACTCTCCATCCGATTATTCTAGTCGAACAATGCGCAACCGTTCTTCACATGGAGAATTTGAGCACTCTGAGTAAGAATGTCATCCCTTTATGGCCGTAAGAATCGCAGGAACACATGCAAGTTCTCATGAGACATGAAATGGCCATCTCACAACAAGTACTTGCAGTAGAAAACCTTAGCGACACAGTGAACGTGGATTTACAAAAGCAGTTGAGATCATCAACAACATAAAGCTGCCAATGAGGTGTCTTTTCCTTACTGAATAATTACAGTTTTTATTGCATGGATTTGTTTGCGTTTTGTATCAATTGCGTATGTCTCTCACCTAAACCAATCCTGTGTCTTGCATATGTATATACGCATTCTTTTATGGTGTTGCAATTTAAATTTGACGCTCCTGGGCAAAATTCAAGAAATTTCGAAACACATAAGTTGCATTTTTTCACAGTTAGTTTTCTTATGTCTCGCGCTTAAGAAAAGAATTATAATTGCCTTTTCACTATTTCATCAATCCCTTAGCGATTTTAAAAAAGCAACATTATTTTTATTCAACATTTTAAAACCAGTAAAAATGAACATAGATAATTCGTGACGAAAACGAAAGACAATGAAAATAAATATTGTTTTTGGACAATCAGAAACACCAGATTAAATTTCAGCTTTAATCATTACGCCATCGTTTCGGCGCTAAAGAGAAGTGACTTTTAATGCCACTGTTACAGCCAAGAACAGAACGAGTGGAATAAAAGGATTCACATTGAGAAGATGCTACGTTAGTATTAATGAGAAAAATTTAAATTGGGATTATATGCCTACTGTTTCAACCCAAATAATATTATATTCCCACGAATTTCAATGGATAATTGATAATTCACTTTATCACTGACTTCAGATTATAAACAATTAATTGAACACAAACTCAAGCATACGAACATATTCTTGTTTGGATTTATAGAATCTAATGTTGAATAAATATTCCTTACAGTTAGGAAATGATTAAACGTGCAGAAAAAAAACTTCCTTTCAATTAACTTTTAGAACTTTGTAATTTTCATGTGATGATATCAGCTTATAACAAATCATTCTAAAATAAATAATTTTTTAGGTAATATGATAAGTTGATTTAATTGTGTAATAATTTAATTTTAACCTTAAAAGTAGCTGAAAAATAAATAACAGTGTCATTTGAATAATATTTATAAACGAAATGCTAGGCATTCTTTCCTTTAAGCTTTATAGAAGTGGAATATTTAATATTTTCCATAAAAATATTACCAGTAGAGCAATTCAGACTGTTAAGAAAAGGCTTTCTAATTAAAAATGATGCTTAAGGGTATATTTTAATTGCTTATTTATCAATTAAATTTCATTATTTATTGTTTCGAAAATCCTATTCGATTGTTTAAATCATCTTAGGAAAAAAATTTCATGTCGTTTACTGAATTTAAGGTTAATCCTTCTAAAATTTATTAAAAAGTGGCCATCTTAAAATATCTTTTAAACCAATCGAAATATATTTCAACTGTAATAGACAAACTCGTGTTGTTGTAAACTAAATATGCTTAATGTCATAGAAAATAATCAGTGTTAGAATCGAAAGTTTTCTATATGTTCTGTCAAAGTTCAGAAACATTCACCATTTGTTTGGTTTATATCATTGCATTAATTGACATGTTAAAGGTTATTGCCTGTTGTCATGACAAAAAGGAAACATAATCCAATTTCCAAAAAATAATGAATTACATATTATTTATAATTCTCTTAGTAAACAAAATTTATTTCTGAAATCCTTAAAAGAAATCAGTTTCTAATTTATAACTTAGCAGAATGAACTAGAAATCAATAAAATTATTTTTAATTAAATATATGATTTCTGTCAATAAGATAATAATAATATAATAAGTAAAATCCTTCACACTAAATCTTATAAGGAAAATATTGTCAGAATGGATTTAAAAAGTTTTTATTTACCACTCTGTATTTTAATAATTAACAAATATAAATATTCACACCAGTACTTTTTGCACGACTAAAAATCAGAATCATTAGATTACATAGCTTGCATGTATTTTTCTTTTGTATCTCAATGTTTCTCCTTTAGAAGTGCGAAAGTAACTCTTCGCTATCAGAAATTGATAATGGAGTAAATACAAGAAAAAAAATATTTCATTTTTCAACTCATAAAGTAATAATGTATCTGAAAAGATTTCTTTTAAAAGCATTTCCTTTAAAAATACCATTTTATCAAGAAATGTTTTTAAAAGGTATATTGAAAATGGAGAAAATTTCCCCGGCATCCAATATTTGTTATCAATATATTGATGATATATTAAAAGAAATATTATTCATTTCGATGTTTCAATGCAACAATCTAGTTTTTTTAGTTTATTTCAAAGAAGCATTTCAACAAATCGACAAAAATATTTCAGGAAAAACTAATAAATAAAAATAATCACCAATCATTTTAAAAGAAATAAATACTGGAAAATATGCACTAGATACATGTAACAGCTCAACAAAGAAAGGAATTCATTAAGAATCAATGAAAGTTTAGTGACTAAAATTGTCAATAATATTTATGATCATACAAAGACAACGAAACAAGAGACTGTACGAAAGAGTAATGAATAATTAGCTAGACTAAAATCACGTTCTGAAGCTCTCTTAGGATGGATGCCGCATTTTTGAATCGCAATCAAATGACGAGTGAAAACATGATCCGACATAACATTTTATAAACTTTCGAGTCAAACAATGAGATGATGTTTGATCCCCGCCGGATTAATAAAATCAATCATGTAAATAGCTAATTTTCAGTGCAACCGAATCGCGAAATCACGTTTCGAAGCTCTTTCAGGACGGATGTCACATTTTTGAATCGCAATCAAATGACGTGTAAAAAACATGATCCGACGTAACATTTTATAAACTTCCAAGCCATACTTTGAGATGATGTAAGAGCCTCGCCAGATTAATAAAAATGAATCATGTAAATGGCTAATTTTCAGTGCAACCGAATCGCGAAATCGCGTTCTGAAGCTCTTTCAGGATGGATGTCGTATTTTTGAATCGCAATCAAATGACGTGGAAAAACATTATCCGACGTAACATTTTCTAAACTTTCAAGCCATACAATGAGAGGATGTTTATCCTCGCCAGATTAATAAAAATCAATCATGTAAATGGCTAATTTTCAGTGCAACCGAATCG
>BGPR01001341.1:84488-124678 GCA_013235015.1 Araneus ventricosus | reverse complement strand
AAAAACATTATCCGACGTAACATTTTCTAAACTTTCAAGCCATACAATGAGAGGATGTTTGATCCTCGCCAGATTAATAAAAATCAATCGTGTAAATGGCTAATTTTCAGTGCAACCGAATCGTGAAATCACGTTTTGAAGTTCTTTTAGGACGGATGTCGTATTTTTGAATCGCAATCAAATGACGTGGAAAAAACATTATCCGACGTAACATTTTCTAAACTTTCAAGCCATACAATGAGAGGATGTTTATCCTCGCCAGATTAATAAAAATCAATCATGTAAATGGCTAATTTTCAGTGCAACCGAATCGTGAAATCACGTTTTGTAGCTCTTTTAGGACGGATGTCTTATTTTTGAATCGCAATCAAATGACGAGTGAAAAACATTATCCTACGTAACATTTTCTAAACTTTCCAGCCATACAATGAGAGGATGTTTGATCCCCGCCAGATTACTAAAATCAATCGTGTAAATGGATAATTTTCAGTGCAACCGAAACGCGAAATCATGTTTTGAAGCTCTTTTATTACGGATGTCGTATTTTTGAATCGCAATCAAATGACGTGGAAGAAACATTATCCGACGTAACATTTTCTAAGCCATACAATGAGAGGATGTTTGAGCCTTGGTAGATTAATGAAACTTAATCAAATAAATTGATTAATTTCAGTGCAACAGAGTCGCTTACTATGGTCTCCCAATCCCGCAGAGGAAAATGAAGATTAACTTTATACAAGTACAGAAGTATTATAAATATTTATGATATCCTAAATTTTATTTAAGAAAACACAGAACAAACTTATGTCGGTTTAAATACAAAGACTGAATAACCGATATTCCTTATCTGTTGATAACTGGAACTACTACCGGCTACTACTACTACTACTTGACTACCGGAAAGGTGCATTAAAGTTTCATATAAACAAAACAAACTAAAGTAAAAAATATATATATTTTAGTATAAATTTACCTCAAAATTAAGCACAGCATGAAAGAAACACTCTTAATGTCATAATCTTTCAATATTTTCGCGAACTTTTCCAATAAATTCTTCTCGCGTCTAATTGATTTTCTTACACTCCTTTCCATTGATGAAACTCGAAAGCCATTAATACATCTATCGTCAAGACTGTTATTCAGTTCAATGAGTATCAGGTAATTACTCATTAATCAATGACATAATTTAAACGATTTTTAAAATGAATGAAGCATCTGCTTTTCAGTTATGCAACCTAAGTGAAACACTGGTTTTCACTTCAGTGTAATGAATTGGAACTAAAGCGTCACCAAATTAGTTTTCTGAATTAATAAAACATCTGCATGGCATGATAATAAATCACTTTTAATGTGAATTATGTTTTTGATCTGTCAGAAACTTTGGAACTTTAAGTTCCTGTTCCTTTCAAATAGCACGGTGAATTGTAATAAAGAAAACAAAATTGGATTCTAGGGTAATATAAAATTAGCATTAAAAATGTATGAAAAATCTCACAAAAAAATAACAAAGAGAATAAAGAATTTAGATTGAAATTCTATTTTTGTGAATAGTTTTTAAAATAAATTTTAATTATTCCATAGCAGACTAGAAACTTAAATAATAGGGAAAAACTGATATCCCAGTTTCTTGAAATTTTGCTACAGTATTAAAAACGGGAAAAACAAAAGAAATTTTAAGCATCTATATTATATAAAACGGACCTTTATTTCTTTCTCCCCGTTGGCAACGATCTATTTGTTTACCAATCTTAAGCCAGACACCGTGAATCCCGCTAACCGGTTGAGCTAATCGCTTACGCGTTATAGGAAAATTCGTTAACTTTTTTGAATTCATTGATTTGAAATTAGTTTTTTGCGAACTGTTGAATACAATTTGCCTAGAAGAAAGCAGCGTGCAAAGGAATCCCAGGCTATTATATATATGTATCTATATATATAAAACGCTTATGTGGAATCGCGCCGAATTTGATACTCGCAAGTTTTCAGAATTGTATACGTTTGAATCGGTGGAACTCTTGAATTGGTTAGATAGTTAGATATTGGGTTAGATAGTTTGAATTAAATAAGTTTGTGTCGAACAGTTTGGATTAGACAAATGAATGAATGTGTGCTTAATACTGAATGTCCTTTTCCGCTAAAAGTTTCTGAAAAATTTATTTATTCATTTCTCGACATCTCAAATTTTCTGAGTTCCATCTATCCAGGGAAAAATAGTGTACTTTACTTCACTTAATAATAATTGGAGTGAGTTTGTTTACATATGCGGAAGAACATTTCGTTTAAAAAATTGCATGTTTAAGATTTTGCAGGAAAAAAACGATGTTTGAAAATTTTGAAAAAGGCTATCTAATCAATTTTAAAATGCTAAGGGTAAATAATTATTATGGGTTTTAAATTTGAATATTTAATATGAACATGTTTCAAGCCACTATTTTCTTTACACTGACCTTTTACAGCTTAAAGCTTGAAAGATGGCTTACGCCATTCTACGACAACTAGAATTTACTGAGATTTAAAACACAAATGACTGCACTGAGAAAAACACTATATCTTTCTTGACTAAATAATTATTGGAAAAAGACTGTATACAAGTGGGGAAGCTTTTCTGTGTAATATTTAATTGAAAATTGGGAATGTTTAAAATTTTGTTCTAAAAGGCAAGGATTTGGGAATTTTTTTTAAAAAGCTATCTTATCAATTATAAAAGGTTAAAAGTAAATAATTATTATGGGTTTTAATTTTGAATAGTTAATATGAGCATATTCGAAGCCATTATTTTCTTTAAACTGTCCTTTTTTAGCTAAAAGGTTGCGAGACGGCTTATGTCATTCTACGACAACTAGAATTTTTTGAGATTTAAAACACAAATGACTACACTGAGAAAAACACTAGAACTTTTTGACTAAATAATTGTTGGAATAAGCGTGTATACATGTGGGGAAGCTTTTCTGAACTACACATCATTGTATATAGGGCATATTTGAAATTTTGGTGGAAAAAGAAATGTTTTTTAAAATTTTTTTGAAGATTTGGTAAAAGGCTATCTTATCAGTTTTAAACTTAAAATTTTGTTGGAATGCAGTTATGCTGAAATAAACTGTTGAAATAGTCAAAAGTGTATGCCAAGAAGTTTTAATTGATTGATTTATGATTGATGAAAATAATTTTGATTTTTAATCATCTTTGAAGGATAAATATTAACATTCAAATTTCTTTCTAACATTTACATATATCTCTGTATTACCAGAAGATTTTAATTGTAGAAACTGATGAAAAATTAATTTTAGGAGTTCACGCAATTTCAAATAATTTAAATTTACTTTTAGTAACTAATGCACTTATAATTTCCTAATACTAGCAGAAACACATAACTGTATGGCGAGGGAGCGAAGTGAGATGGGATCACACCGTGACCCTGAAAGAATCATAACGTGATTCTTGGAAGCTGGCTAGCGGAGCGAGCAGGGGGTGTAATATATATAAAAATGTTTTATAACAACTGTTCTAGGACACGCAGCGTCTTGTAGCGTGCGAAACGAGCAGGGATTGCGTAGGAAACCCCTGAGGATTGCAACGCAATTCTCCTGGGATAGGCGAGCTTTATCGAGCAGGGGGCAGAGCTCCCTAGTTTAACAATATTTATCTGCTGAAGGCAGAAATGAATTCATTTCAAGTAATTAAGAACTTTTTTCGAATAAAGGGAAACTTTTGCGTTTCATTTTTTTTTCACAAAAATCATCAACTTTGTTAGAATTGGCTTTTATACTTCACGAAATATAAATATAAATTTTGAGCGACCTTTAATTTCCGTTTGAAACTTTAACATCCCAAAAAAATAACATTATACTAGCAAAAAAAAATACATATATTCCTCACGGACGACGATAAATTAATATCAAGAAAGTAAATTATGAAAAACAATTATTGCCCTTTTTGCTTAGGAAATAGTCGCACCGTTATTTTGGTAAATTTTCTTTCAGAAAAACTAAACGTGACCATTTCAACTTTTGTTTTAATCCGATTTCTTTAACATTCAATTTCTGCTTCATTGAATTTCAACATCACAATTTTTTTTTCAAAAATGGAACCGGAAATTATACTCTGAAAGTCATATTTTTAGAAATAAATAATTTAAATGTTGACCAATGTTATTCCTGATACGGCAAGCCTCGATCGTCGTAGAACCACATTATAGACACAGCAACTGGTGGACATGATATTCAACCAAAAGGTTAGATACATCCTTCTCTTGAAATATTTAATTACTTCTTTTGTCTAGACGTTACAGAATGAGCAGTTTGCCTAATACAAGGTTCCGGACAATGTCGGACCAAACATTTATTGCATAGTTTGT
Organism: Araneus ventricosus; assembly: GCA_013235015.1. Classification (NCBI taxonomy): domain Eukaryota; kingdom Metazoa; phylum Arthropoda; class Arachnida; order Araneae; family Araneidae; genus Araneus; species Araneus ventricosus. Next base: position 120,324 of record BGPR01001341.1, on the reverse strand, counting down.
GTTGTTGAGGTATCCACACACTGCCACCTATTGCGTAAAATTTCCTACCGCATGTATCTTAATAATTTTGATTCGTCTTTGAGTATTTAACAGCGTCTGAAAGTTTGCACATTCTTTGTCTGAAAATACACATAACACTTTCTTCAGTTTTGTAATTTCTAAGAAGCTATTGTGCTGCATTTTGAGTTGATAGGGTGTGTCAATGAATTTGATGTAATATTTCTGTTAACTCGAGTAAATTTAATTTGTTGCTTACATTTATATCCTTCTTTTATTCTTAAATTTTAGGTACAAATGTCTATTTTAACTACAGAAATTGATTACATCGAGATAAGAATCTAGTGCATTAAAATCTTTCATAAGGGAAACAATTCCCCGGCAATACAGAGACTGTTTGCATATATTTAGACAATTTTATTTATTTACAGAACTATTTTACATAATTTTTTTATATTTTAAACGATTAGTTTGATAACCATTATTCTTAATAATCCTTCTGCATCGCAATTTCCATGATAATAACACATTTTTTAGCTTTAGAAGAGGTATTTTGCTTTCATTCCTCTTGAACAGCTTTCGAAAGTCCACAAAGGGTTGTAGGTGGACATTTGGATAATGTGTTTTTTAAAGCGCAGAAGTGTAAAAGTTCATGTATTATGCATCAGGATGTTTTGTAGGAATAGCCATGAAAGATATAATTTTAATTCCTGTTTAATTGTTCTGTTTTTTTCTGGAAATTAGCTGCGTATTATGGTGTGTGGCTGCTTGCTTTGTCTTGATGCCATTCTACTGATTTATGGCATTGTGGGTAAAGAGATTGTATCTCATCTTTTCTGATTTTCTGATAGTATGTGGAGATGATCTTAGCATTTTTCTCCACACACTTTAATTTGATTTTGCCATTATGTGAAAAACAAGCAGCAGACAAATCCCCTGGAAAAATTTCTTAAGATTCTTTGACTCATGTTTTAAGTTTTTTTTCTACTCTTCAATGATAAGAAATTGATCTTTTCTCATTGCAGTCATTTAAATAGACTCAAACTTCATCTACTGATACAATATTTGTTCATTTTTCTCTGGATGAGGAAGAGAAAGAGGATGATAAAAGAGACAATGGGTAGGCTAAGAACAGTGATTCTTCTCGCAGTGATTCTTTAAAATTCCAGCGACAATTTTGTAAACAAGCATTCACTTTCGAAGTTATGTGTCATCACGTCAAAAAATGCGATGTCTGTATGATTTTTGATATTATTTATTTAATTGCGGCCGATTGATATTATTTATTTAGTAGTGGACTAAATATGCTACAATTTCACAGATAGCATCACAAAACATGAAGAAATAAGTTCTGGAAACAGGAGGTATTCATTAATCCGGGAAAATATCTTATTTGGTGTCGGCAAAGTCCAGTTGTTGCCAGAGATATTCTATTGTAACTTGCATACTAAAATACAACAGAGATATGGGAAGAAGACTTGTTTTTATCAAAATAGCATCAGATACAAAATGCATTTCTTTCAGAACAAATAAAAAATCATTAATGTCTGTGGAATTTGTATCAAAACAAAATATTTCCTCGAATTGTTTGCAAAATTTAAATGACATCGTTTTTAAATTCAAATTTCATTAAACTCATTTCCCTTAAATATTCAATAGAATTCAGCAGAAAAACAATTTATCATGAAATTTCATTTTGTAGAAAAACAATTGTACTGTAAAAATAAGATCAAGTATTTCAAATTCTTTTTGGAATGCAGAAAAGATACTTATTATTTACAAGCGCAAAAGTGGGAAAGGGAAAAAAGGCCATCGAAACAAATTTTGAGAATGAGAAGATAGATAAAATTTAATAAAACTGAAAAGAAATCCATAATTGAAAAATTTATATGAAATCCTTTGAACTTGAATTGGTTTTCTTAGAACCCAGTTAAAAGTAAGTACTAACATTTTGTTTTTAAATTCCTTGTCGGCCCACTCACCCAAAAGATTCAGAGATTCAGCTAGGGAAATCATTTCTATTATTAAATTATGTTCTTATAGAGAATGGAATAAAATCTACACTCTCACTTTCTGTTTAATTTAATTTTATTTAGTAATATTTATGTCAAGTTTGGAGGCAACACGAGGGTTTTTGGGGGCAGACCTCATAATTCTAAGGTAAGGTAAGGTCGGATGAAGACACATACAACACCTGAGCTAGAATGCTTTCTCCAAACTTTTGCACCAGACCAGCATAAGGAACTCCAACTTGCTGAGTTAACAATAAATAATTGGAACCGGTAAACCGCGTACCGGATTTTTTTAATTTTCTTTAACATCATGACAATTTTGCAGCTTCTATTTATACTATAATTTTTATAATAATAGATAATATTATTATAAAAATAATAATATTTATATTAATATGTTATGTTTTATAATCTTAACATTTTTTAATGAAATTTTACATTCAGGAATTAATTATAGTGAAATGAAAATAAGCTTCGGCTATAATGAAAATTATTGAACAATAATTAGACGTAAGTTATTGACACTTAAATTAAAACTGTATATGAAAAAAATTAATTAGGATTTAATTCTATCGGAAACGAGTAAGAAACATTTCGTTTATTGTAGATTTTACACCATTTACTAACTCAAATATTCAACTCTAGTATTAATGCATTTATACATGGGCACAAAAAAAAACACGTTTAACCAACAGAATGTATAATAGCAGAAAGGATCAGCATATTTATACAATCACCTTAATGACTAATTTCTGAATGGGTAATAAAGACGATTGAGTGACGTAGGTGATTTAAGTGATTCATTAGCGGAACTGAAGAGCTTGTACAGACAATTTAGTAAAAACACGTTATGTGAAAGATTCTTTTGTTTAAAACCCCGGATCCAATTAACTGCATGTGGAAAAACTCTCAATGACTGTTTTTAAACGATTACGATGGCTTTCAAGCGCTCAATCGATTTTACACAGTAATCAGAACACTGTTCAAAGTGCAAGGTTCATTTACGGAATCGTGACTCAAGTTCCTCACACGCACTGTATAATTAACATAAATCCCATCAATGATCAACCATTAGTTGACATTTTTTACGACTAGCGAAATAGCTGTAAAATGGAACTTTTGTACGGTCATTACGTTGTAGCACTTAAATTTATCCATGGGATTAGATGAGGGTTTAGTGCAATTCTGCTTAATCACGCGAACGCATTTTGAATTTGAAATTCGGAGGATGAAAATGGTCTATGTCGCACTTTAATCAAATTTAAAATGCGATATTGCCTTTTTGGCACTTATTAATACAGAAAATATTTTGTTTTCCGCTAAAAATTATACGAGTCTAAATTTGAATCCGTACATTCAATGCACTTCTCGTTAATCTTAGTAGCTATTAGCACATCTAGTATTAGTGTCTATTCTGAAAATTTCAGTAAATTTCGAACAGTAATTTCGAACAGTAAATTTAGAATTTGTAAAAATTAATCAGATTTCTGGTTGCCTACTTTATTGGTAATCCTACATGACGCTAGCTTAAAACTGTGTATTGCATACGAATGGTACTTTAAATTGAAAACAGATTTAGTAATGAGTCAAAATTTCCTCATAAAGTTATCAACGTCAACCACAATTCATATAATTTGTGTTGATATTTGCAATAACAGTAGAACCCCGCTAATCCGAAATTCCAGTTAAAACGAACCGATTTTATTTACGAAAATTATATGTAATTGAAAAGATTTCCTAAAAAGATTTAAATTTGCATACTAAACACAAAATGTACTTTTTCAGCATGCATAATTTTGTACACATTGAAGAAACTAATGCAATAATTCGAGGATCACATTTATATTTAATAAAAATACATTACAGTAATACATCACATACACATTTACATTAACGATCTTTTGGGGTGAAGAAATGTGTCAGATTTGTTTGATGAAGTGATGTTATTCTCGACGTGGAAGCAATATTATGCCAACGTCTCATAAACATAATGTCTGTTGATGTCGCATTTTCACTCTGCACTATCATAACTCTCGAGGTGAAGGCAGTGTTTTTAGCTTTATTAGCTAACACTGTTAGCAGAAAGTGTTGTGATTTTTATAATTTTTAGCGGTTCGTATAGATTTCACTTAAACCTCTTATGAGTGCAGTGCTATTTCTAGCGCATTTGCAGCTTCAGAATGGGAAACGAGAACATTCTCTGGCTCATCAGTTTCTTCTAGATCAGAGTCATCTTGTGGTTTATTCTGCACTAAGGAGATGATTTCTTCATCTGTGTATAACTGATTGGCTTCAGTTGCACAAGACAACCACTCAGTTACAGTGTGCTCAGTTGCTTCTTTACAGTCTGGGATACATTTAATAAGCGGAAGAATTTCGCTTTTGTTTGCTTCTCCCTGTTCAACTTTGATAGAATCAGCTAAATTTGGCCATAACTTCTTCCACCACTTTAGTAAACAATTTTGTGTAACATTGTTCCATGACTCCGATACCCAGTAAATTACATCTTTTATTGTGACATTCTTTGTAAGTTGCAGTACAGAGTCAGAACTACCATCGATTCAAGAGATAGTAGCACTGGGTACTTATAACTTACAATTTGTAGCACACATCTTTTTCTTTTCTATTTCGGGTAATCCGAATTTTTTGTAATCCGAACAGGCACCGATGCCAATTAGTTCGGATTAGCGGGGTTCTACTGTATCATAGAAGCTTCACTTTCATTAGAACCCTCCCAAAGTTGGTTTTCGTAAATTTCAGCTTAGGGTAATTTTTTTTTAATTAAACGATTTGGTTCAAATATTTTTACTTTTTGTTTCCTCTCTCTCTGTATATATATATATATTAAACCATTAAAACTCAAATAATTTTTTCATCATATACACCTATTAAACCATCTTTTAAAATTAAATATAATAAATTATATATCCTAATATTATTCACACATTGAAATACAGAAAGCTAATAATATTAAAAACTATTACTATGAAAAAGCCAATCCAGATATGGAATTCCAACAATCAAATGCCAATCGACCTGAGGAATCGATTATGTCACATTATTTCGAAATTTATAGACGCCAACCTTCTGTGAGGGCCAATTGTTGGAAAAAGACAACAAATATGGGAGTAAATCTCCAAATATATTAAGAAAAGAACGAGAAAATTAACTATATATATATATATATATATATATATATATATATATATATATATATGTATGTAACATCAGGATTTAAAAGTGAAGCAATCCATGTTAAGGAAAAGACAGCAGTTGTTAAATTTTCATTTATTCCATCGTAGATAATAGTATGTTACTTTTTAATAGTTAAATTAATTATATTATACAAGTATCCATGACCAGATTTGAAAAGTTAACGCGCGAGGTGGCGCGCTGTTGTTATTCGTTACATGTTGGCGTGAAAAAGGGCAGATAGGAATGCGCACAAAGTTTAAGTACCCAGAAAAGGGAATTTCCCCGGAAAAGACACTTGACTCGAAAAGAAAGCTGTAGTGCGCTTATTACGATAGAAGTAGAAGTAATTAAAATGAGGTATCGTTAAAAGTGAATTAAGAATTAAAGAAGTTAAAAAATTTAAATATCATATATATATAGTTAATTTTCTCGTTCTTCTCTTAATAACTATTCTTTTCGAAAAAACTGCAAAAGAATTTTCCGTGATATACGCAAGTCATAAGTTTAAATATTATGATACAAAATATAATAGAACCTAATATTACTTTTTTTTAATTTCATTTGTATGCATTAATCTATTCTGGTGACAAAGAAGCAAATAATGTTCTTGAAACTATTTGCAAGATCAGACTAGATAACGATGCTAGTAAATTTAACTAATTATTACGAACGGAACTCTATCATTAACTTATGTCGAGTAAAAAAATTATCTATGAAATACAATTTGCTGTAGAGATTAAAGCATTTAATACGCAGAATTTTTAAAAAACAAAACGTTTGTCAATGAAATGCTTTCGGTTTTAAAATATGGTAACGTTTCATAATTTAAAACTAGAAGAAAAGCCGATTAAAAGCATTTCATGGTTTAAAATTTCCAAATTGCAAGAAAAAATGAACCAACTTTTGAATTATGCAAAAATCGCCGAGTTCGTTACGAAACTCTTATGATAATCTGGCTTAGGAAATGGCAGTTTCTGTTGCTGATATAATATATAATGATAAGAAATATGTTAATCTACATATATAAAAATGTATGTATGTTTGTTGCAACATTACTTCCGAACGGCTAGAGGGATTTTGATGCAACTTGGTAGGGGACACTTGGGAGACTTTATCCCTATTTCAGTTTTTAATTTTTATTTTTGAAAAAACAAAAATTTTAAAAAATGTTTTCAGTCATTATTAAAGGCTTATTTGTCTTTTTTTGTTGTAGTATTTTTTATTTTTGAAAAACCATTTTTAAAATAAAGATAAATTGTTTTCCAACAATTAGAAAAGGGATCAATCTCCCCAATTGCAGGGAGACTTGATCCTTGAAACTGATGAATTGAAATGATTCAAATTAAGTAGTGGAAATCAAATTTATTGTTGACTAACATGTAGAAAAGGGAGAAAAACACATTTAGAAAATTCTACATTATTGAAAATCACTGTTTCCCATATGAATGATTGCTATCGCTGAAATTAATGATTAAATAACATTTTCAAAGCTTGAAAAATAAAAATTAATGTTAAAATTCTTGCAGTTCGAAGAGTTCTACCAAGCATGGCTGGTTTAGGTAGTTTTTTGACAATATCGTCATTGTCCACAACACTAATGTCGCCATTTTCAGGACAAATAAATTGGTTGGAATGAAGTCCTCTTTTTCTTAGAAAATTTATTTCGCATTCAGATGATGAAATTTTCTTTTCAATTTTTCCAACGGAATGACTAATTTTCTCTTTCCGTGAAACCGTCACCATGTTCTTGCTAACCATCATGTGCAGCCACATATTAACTTTCTACCTTTGTCAACCATCCAAAATCAAGCTAACCATATTCTAAATAATATTGATATTATCTAAACGTGACTTGAAAATCACAATGGCCAGTAGGGGGGGGGGTAATAAAATTGTTAATATTAATTTAATTTAACTTTGGGGACTTGTCCCTAATGTGCATGTGTTGGAAAAAGAATTGTTAAATCAAAAGTAAAGAAACTGTATTGGATGTAAATAGCAACATTTAAGCAGTAAGGAATGTTAGTATATTATATCAATAAACTTAAGTAATTTAGTTATATTTAGCAAAAAAATAAGAAACATATACTACCTACTCCAAAAGAAGTTTGACTATAAGAAATCAGAGATTCCTTTCTTACAACAAAAATAAAAATGGCTGAATGAAATTCTGTTGTCAGATCTGTTGATAAGGAATCACTTTATTAGTGTTGCCAGTTTCAGAGACTTAATTCCATTTTTTCTCTGGTTTTAGACCTAGGGATCAAGTCTCCCAAGTCTCCCCTACACATGTTCCTCATTAATCCACTTGAAGTATAGGAGGAGTAAATAAGCCTTAACACAGTCCCTCATTGTAGGGCGGGGCAAAGTTTCCAAAATGCATGTAACAAATAGGACGATTGGCTCCCTCGCTATTGCATTATTTTGATGAAATTTGGAAACAGATTTGGCGCCAAGAAAATATCAATGACGGTAGATTTATCGTTACAAACAGTATCGTTATACAAAGGTTTCAGTGTATTATTTTTGTTTATTTGGAATTTATTTTACTCAGAATGACAACAAAATGATAGTTGTTAAAATATTATTGAACCAAGAAAAATAGGCGAATTAAATAAAAATTTTATGAAGTTGAATATTTGGTCGACTGCATTACTAATTTATAATTTGAATTGGTAAAATTTAAATACGATTGCTACGGATACTGACCAAAAGGAAGATAACTGACTTAGGCATGGATTTTCTGATTTATTATACATCATAAAGTGATATTAATCTTTATATTAAGGGAACGGAAAATTTTCTTACTATCAAAATGTCGATGTTTCAATTATATCCTCATAGAATAGCGTACAATTCACCGATTCCGGATATGAATAATATGCATAGATTCGAAAACTTTTCGAAATTTCATGACTTTAAATTTAAAAATGTAATGAAAAGGATACAATATAATTAAATATCTATTATTTTACACTTAAATATACAGTTTTTGCAATATTCTCAAAATATTTTTTTAAAATTAGGTATGTATGGTGTAAAATTGTTTTCATTGTTTGGATACTGAATTTTATATCAAGATATATCTGTAAGCATTATGCATTTGCGAAACCTTTTTCACTTATTTCTGGGTAGTAGCATATTTTTACGATACTTTTCTTAACGAAAATATCACATTTCTTCAGATTTTCAAGTTATAGGATATTCAACATTTTAAAATAAAATTTTTTTTAGTGTAATAAGATGAAAATAAGTTCAATGGTCTAACAGAAACTAGATCGCATATTGTGCCGACTTTGGGGTGATTTTATGTAAAATCGTTTTTTGTAAGAGTTCCTACTTGTGGTTATGCATTTGCAGATAATCGCATCACAACACATTATCTATTTTCTACCAGGAAAGCAAATACTTTGAGATACAAGTATGTATTGCTTTATAATATAAACCTCATATTCTTGCTATATGTATTATATTTTCACACGTTGGCTGCTGATCACGCACTTTGACTCACGCTTCTTTTTGACATTTACTATGCAATTAGATGACCCCTTCTTTACTATAGTTAACCCTATGATAGCAGGTGTGGTTTATAAACAACATATATAACAAGACATTAACAACATATAAGAGCATGCACACTGCATGCAACTGAATTTAATAACTAAGATTTAATAAACATTTCTTCTGATCGTCATCTATGTCGTAGAATTTTGCATAAATCTCAAAACTATAATTTGATTCTTACAGTTGTAAAATCTATTAATGAATCAACTAAAATATTTTCTATATTATATTATAAATATTCATATTTTTATTTATAAACTTATGAATATTCTTTAAACGAATTTCTCACTGAATCAGTAATTCTATAAAAGAAAAGAAAAAGTTTCTCAAATAGAACTCCACTTTGGTTTCTCATACAGGGGACCAAATCATTTACAATCCATGTGATTACTTTTGCAATAAAACAGGAAAAGTAAATTAACAAAAAATATTCAGGGAATGACATTTTTCTTTAAGTTAGTCATACTGTTCTAATTATTATTAAATTGCAACAATTACAACACTCTAGCGAACATTTTCAAATATTTCAATAGTATAGTTTAAATTTTTTGAGACTTTTCAACAATTTTAGTGGGAAATTTCTATGCTTTTAATCTAAAATGTTTTCTAGAAACTCATATTGCATCCACAATTAAGATTTAAAATGCGGCTTTATCAAGAACTTTAAACTCCTGATGTTGGAGGTATAAAGATGCGTCAGCTTTGCCAAAATAAATGAAAAAAAAATGAAATTTAACATATAATAGAGGTGGTTGCGAAGCTTTAAATTATATATAAATTAAATTAAGTTATGAATAAGTATTTATAGATAGAATGAGGTTGGTCATCAAAGCTTCTGGCAACAAATCATATTCTTCCACCACTGAGTGCTTTAACCCTCTGACCACCGAGGGCTCTCAAAATCTGAGTACAGTTGTTTACTAATGGATAGGTGAAATGGATTCGTCCACCCCGTTGGGTCCCTTAATGACCGCTCTCCCAACTCCCTTCTCCCCGCTTTCGGAACAGTAATCGGCCGAAATCCGCCCCACTAGTATAGAAGTTGCATGGCCGGTTATGGCCGGCTTAGGAGTCAGAGGGTTAAATCCTGGAATATTCTGGGAGAGGGTTGATGTGATGCAATAGATCATCCTAGAGCATAAAAAACGTCCCAGCTAAAAAAAATCTGCAGAAAATCTGCAGAAAATTTCTTTTTTTGAAGATTTCTTAAAGATTCCTGCAGATTTTTTGAAGACAGAAAAAATCTGCATTTTTTCTTCAAATTAATCTGCAGAAAATCTGAAGAAAATTTTCTTCTTATATTTTTCTCTAAATATTCTGCAGATTTTTTGAAGACAAAAAAAATCTTCATTTTTTCTTCAAATTAATTTGCAGAAAATCTGCAGAAAATTTTCTTATTATATTTTTCTCTAAATATTCTGCAGATTTTTTTGGAGACAGAAAAAAATCTGCATTTTTTCTTCAATTTAATCTGTATAAAATCTGCAAAAATTTTTCTTATTATATTTTTCTCTAAATATTCTGCAGATTTTTTGAAGACAGAAAAAATATCTATTTTTTCTTCAATTTAATCTGCAGAAAATCTGCAAAAAAAATCCTATTATATTTTTCTCTAAATATTCTGCAGATTTTGTAAGACAACAAAAAATCTGCATTTTTTCTTCACTTTAATCTGCATAAAATCTGCTAAAAAATTTATTTTTATTTTTTCTTTAAACATCCTGTAGATTTTGTAAGACTTTGCATTTTGTCTTTAATTCAATTTGCAGTTATTTAGCATATTTTCACAAAATCTGTTGATTTTTTGAAGATTTAACTGCAATTTCATAATATCTGAATTTCTCTAAATACGTATTTTGCACCATATTCTCTAATATTGCAGCTCTATTTTCCAATGGATATAAAACAAAATTAGAATGTAATTATCATTATTGTTTAATTCTACAGCAGACAGGAGTTTCAAAAAATTTCCCAATGGAAAAATGTCTTAGGACTAAATTTTTTAAATATGCCACTGAAACAATGAATTCTAAATTAATCTTTAAAATAAATATTTGAGGTTTTACCATTTCAAACTTTTACCCCATAATTTAATTAATTTCCAATTAGTTTTCCAACTGTCTTTCTGACTAGCTATTTTCCTCGAAAAAGAAAGGAAAAGTGGAGCTTTCGCCCTTTGGATGGAGAGAAGGCTTCCCAGAAATATAGAAGGTGAAAACGAATTTATTGAAACTGAGAATCTAAACTATTGAACAAAAATATTACTAATCTCATCTGTTACACATCTCTACGACTTTTGAAAAAGTATTCTGACCTTGGTTGATTTTTACACCACTAGATGGCGCCACGATAGCCATGGTGACGCTATAACTTAAGTAGATTAATTTATCCCCACCTCGCGTATGCCGACGTGGCCCTGTGGTCAGGACGCCTGCCTATAGCGCGCCTGCTTGTAGGATCGCGGGTTCGAATCCCAGACAGGATCAGCTTGAAGCTTCGTCACATTCTACATCGTATAAGTAAGTTGATTCATAAATTAAATTAATAATTGAAATTAATAATTAAACCTTGACTGTGTAGAAAAGTCTGCAGGTATTTGGAACATATTTTTTTTCTGCAGATTTTTTGCAGATTTTTTTTAGCTGGGGTCATGTTCTATGGAAGAGGTTCCCAACCTGTGATACGCGTACTCCTGGGGGTACGCGGAGTACTAGTTGGGGCAAGCGAAATAAAAGTTGGTAATGGCGGAAACAAGATAATATAATTTATTTCAAAAAGTTACAGAATTTTGCTTTCCCAGGTAATAGCTAATTTAATAACTATGCCCTTTCAGTGGTTGATTATTATGGAGTGTAATTTTCAGCTATCCTTATAAGTTAATGCCATATTATTTCAACTACTAATTTAATTTGTTTCGGCGTTGAAATAATACTATTGTAAAGATGCGATAAAATGTAAAATCAAAAATAAGTCCAGCAAATATTATAAACTAGCCCTCAATATTGATAAAAACTTTTTTGAATAGGCGGTTTGTTGGTGGTGGCGGGGAAGGATATGACAGCAAGGGTTAAGCGAAAATAGAAAGATTAAACAAGGGATGCGGAAGGAAATAAAGGTTGCGAACCCCTGTTCTGTGGGATTGAAGCTCGGTTATCTGGCTACATCATTTGTCAAATATATTCTTCCTCCAGAAAATCATCTACAAGCTGAGCTTGTTTGGACTTGCATTGTCGACAAAGGAAATAAATTCTTCACCAACAGTTCCCTATGAACCCTGATATAGGGATCCAAAACCCTTCCCTATACCTCTGTGCTGACGCAGAACACGCATCAAGGACATGCAGAGGTGTATGGGCGATAAGCATGATTCCTCATCACAGAAGTATTCCAATTCCACCGAAGCGATTGATTCCCTTTATATGGGAGGAATGGTAGAGAACACCACACTTTTTCCAGATAGAGATTCGGCGATAAGGAATCTATCTGTATATTTAACGATGACTCATCAGCAAGGGGGACATGGTTCCAGTCTTGTTGAGTAGAATAATGGTGTTCCTGGCTCCATAAAGAATGGGCTTTCTTCTGCGACATCTACTACCGATCGCCGAACGTCAAGGCCCTTCTCAGCTAAGCACCTATAAAAGGTTTTCCTAATAATTATGATCCAGCAGCATCAACGACACTCCGATAGAGTTCTCCAGCCGTTGCCTGTCTATGGCGTCATTCATTTACTGTCACAAATCGATTATTTGCAAATGTCGTTTCTCTTAGTCGACCCTGGAAGACCTTCCTGGTTAATTGTGTGATACTTGCAGTTTTCAGTGCCTTACACCCTCTATGTAGGCTGTGTCGAAGCGGGAAAAGAGTTAAATAAATACTTGCAGTTTGTAATTGGTTCCATAACGTAGATACCACATTTCGAGACACTTCTAATCTTTGAGCGATGTTCACTTGTGACAGTCCAGCTTCAAGCTTGCCAATGGACTCTCCGTTTTAATCGCTTGGCAAATCGATTATGAGAAGTCATTGTTCCCCTGAAAGCCTGATATAGGGCTCCAAAGCCCTTCTCTATACCCTGCCGCGGAACGCGCATCAAAGACATACAGAGGTGTATGGCATTCAAACACGATTCCTCCTGACAGAAGTATTCCACTCCCACCGATTCGATTGATTCCCTTTATATGAGAGGAATGGTAGAGAACACCACACTTTCTCCAGATGGAGATTCGTCGAGAAGGAATCTGTATATTAAACCACGACTCATCAGCGAGGGGGACATGGTCCAATCTTGTTGAGTAGTATGATGGTGTTCCTGGCTCCGTAAAGAATGGGATTTCTTCTGCGACATCTACTACCGATCGTTGAACGTAAAGGCCCTTCTCAGCTAAGCACCTATAAAAAATGTTCCTAAAAATTATGATGCAGCTGCAGTAACGACACCACGAGAGAGTTTCCCAACCATTGTCTATCTATGTCGTCATGCATTTAATGTCACAAATCGATCATATGCAGATGTCGTATCCCATTTTTGACCCTGAAAGACCTCCCTGGTTAATGGTGTGATATTTGCAGTTTTCATTGCATTATACCCTCTAAGTAGGCTGTGTCGAAGTGGGAAAATAGTTAAATAAATAAGTAGTTGCAATTTGTAATTGGTTCCAAAACGTAGATACCAAATTTCCAGACACTTCTAAGCAATGAGCGACGTTCGCTTGTGACAGTCCAGCTTTAAGCTTGTAAATGGCTCTTCGATTTAATCCCTTGTCAAATCGATTATGAGAAGTCATTGTTGTTGTAATCAATCACCAAGGAAATTTTTTTTGTTTAACGGATACATTTCTATAGATGAAAATCCCAAACAAAATCGGTTAGTTTCATGTTTATTTAAGAAAAACATTACTTCTTAAATGCTTAAAAGGCTCTTAATGTATTATAGATGCTATTCTTGCATTTACCAATCTCCAAATTATATGTGACATCAATTTTTAAAATATAAATGAGCTCTATTTTCAATGATACCAAAAATTGCGTTTGTATCTTAAATTTTTGAGACAACAGAGTTGTATTACAACCACCTATTGTCTAATATGATTAATGTAGTACACTTTCAAGTTAATACACTTAGTTTTAATTTACAAAATGTAAGAACATATGAATTTATCTATTAGTTTACGATATTAAGTACTCATATTTGAAACATTATAGAATAAAAAAAATTAAACTACCAACTCATATGTAAAACAGATTATTAAATTATTCTTTTTAACATAGCAGAAAAATGTAATCCCATGTTTCCATCAAAGCAATGCATAAGAAAGAACAGTTTTGCTACCCAACAAAGAACATAAAATGAAAAGATGATATAAAGATAACAAATGCAATAAATTTAATTATATCGGAACACAAATATTTTATCTTATTAGCCATCATGATTGAATTTACCGAGATTTAAAAATTTTATGACAGTTACTTTGCTTTATTTTTTTTAAAAATGTTGTTTTGAAAACAAAAATGGTAAATAACTCCAGACCGTTGAGATACAGTAAATTATTACCCTCAGCTTAAAAACGATGAGCAAGGGCAATATATTTCTGAACGATTTCGACGCTTCTCTAAATTTTTTAAGTGATGGCTTGTTTTGTTGCATATTTCATGGTTAAAAAGCCATTAAAACTTTCACTGTGTCAGTTCTCTATTATTACTATTTAAATCCAATTATTTTGCGTATATAAAGCAGGAATGCTTTGAACAAGCAGAAAAAGTCCTATTAATGAATATTTAAGTTAAAATATATATTTCAGTAAAAATTTTGTTTCATTTGTAAAATAAGTAAGTTCAAAATAGTAAATTTAGCTAAATAAATATTTCATTACTCTCTCAGTTGCAACCAGTTTTAAATATTTTTTTCCTCACATAGCAATAGCTTGCTTTGTGACAAACATTTACACATGTAACTCTAATGAAAAAGTAAAGAATTATCCTAATACAAAATTATTTCTAGTGCAAATAGTTATTTTATATTTTATGATGCAACACGTAAATTTTTCAATTCATTAAAAGTCAACGAAAACTAATTCTGACATACTGTTTGAAAAATATTTAAGCCTTATGGAATACCGATAGTGGGACAAATAACGAAGAACATATTTTTCCTCAATTTTAGGTTCATTTGTCAATAATTTATCGCTAGATAACTTCCAATTTTTTGCTGTTATAGTTTATATTTTTCTCCTGCTGTTAAATATAATTTTAATCACTCCTTAAAAGCCATAAAAATCGCTAATTGCATTTTTGGGTACAGTGCAGTGATACAATAAATATCGTAGTACAAAAAAACAATACAATTTAAGAATGCAATTTTTCAAGAATCCCTTGGAGAAAACTGCACCAAAACTTACTTCTTTACCAATCTGCAAAGTTTGAATATATTATTTATAGATTTTTTAAAAAATTAAAACAATGAGTGCTTTCTATTTTGGACAATGGATGGATATGTGATCTATAATTCTGCATGTAATACATGAGTTTTTACAATAATTAATTCTTAGTTTTCAAATATTGCTTGCAATGAGAAAAGGAATGTTTTGACCTAAATGCTATAACCTGTGACTTTCGAGAAGATTTTTGCAACTTTCAGAGCGAATTCATGCGTCTTATATGGTTTTACAATGTTGTTTTTTTAAGGAATTATAATATAATATTATATCTTAACTAAGAACTCGTTTCGTATGCCAAATAAATTGATTTTAATCCTCAACAAGCCTAAGCCAAATAAATTTCGGAAATTTCCCTAACAAAGCGCTATAATTTTGTGCGATACAAAACAGCTGTAGAGACATTACCGGCCGTTAAACGAAAAACAGGAAGATTTCATATGATTTAGCGGAATATGACAGGCATCAATTAAAGCTTTTCGTAGAATACAAGCAAACGCAGGCAACACAGATTAGATTAAACGAGAAATACATCGAGCTATATCTCGCACTATCTCGATTCAAATATATTGCAAGTTATAGACAGGCCACAGAACTCCAGAAGTGCACTTACAACTGGTTAACTGCAATTAGAAAGTAGATATCATTTAAAGTTTCTAAACTTTTATGTATGAAGATTGTGTTGTTATTGTATAGTTCAAATATTTCTAGAAAATTTAAAGATAATAATACTGATTACAATATTTTATTTACAGATTTGTTAATTCCAACTTTGTTTGTTTCATAATATTTTTTATCTTAGTGAATATAATTGATATCGTATGAATTTGACGTCAGTTTCACTTTTCTCATCGTTTATAATTGATTAAACTATAGTTTGCTGATTTGACATAAAATTCTTAGCTGAAAATTCGTATAAAATGCCTGATGTAAAGAAGCAGTCTCAGTTTTCAGTGCTATCGTTCAGGGTTTTCAGAAAAATCTGGATAATCTTTATAATCCAAAAGCGCAGAAAAACTACATGAGTATTTTCGAGTTTAAGGTGATTCCCGATTGTAAAGATGTTCTCCCAAATCAGCAATACAGTCATTAAATATTATAAATTTAATGGAAACAATTATTAAAAACATATTTTAATACTATGCTCAAAGGTAAAACACTTTTATTTAAATTATTTTGTTCTTTTTAGCATTTAATTTAAAATTCATTATTGTAAAAATTTTGGAATCATCAAATCAATTTTTCACAACTAAATTACCAGGTTGTGCCACTCGTAAGAAATCAAGATTTAACTAAATTTTTCAATAAGCTTATAAATCGATTTTTAAAATATTAAGATCTAATTAAATTGTCATCGGGAACTCACAAATGTACAAAATTTCGGAACTCTAGCACATCAGCGAGTTAAAGAGTGGAAAGTCAATTAAAAAATTCCATCATTAAAAACGTTAAAAAGAGAAAATAAATAAAAGTATTTAGAAAGTATGATGAAATGTATTTAAATAAGTATTTATGATTCTGAATTGTATTCCAATTCATAGAATTTGTCTACAGAAATATAAAATGAGCCATTATTATTTATAAAAGCAGCAACTTTCTACAGTGAGACAACTCTTGTGCCACTTTACCTTTAAACATGATGATATCATTTTGATGAAATGGGTTGTTAAATTAAGTAATACATATTTTTGTCATTAGAACAGGAAATCTAAATCGCAAAGATATGAATGAATTTAATGCTTTGAGCAATCTATGCTGGATTGGTGTGAGTGATTTATTAAGATATGATCACTCATGAGCTGTTTCATCTCCTTATATAGTCTGGAACGATAAATATGGAAAAAATAAGCAAAGCAGATTTAAGTAAAATGTGTTACAAGTAAAGACTTTGCTGGAATTTTAATGCTTCCATACCCATTTTACTTGCTTCTGTCGATTCCGAAACGGTAAAGAGAATGAGAGCAACATATAAAAATAATGTCTTGAGCGGTTAATTCCTTTTATGGAGCATAACTCAATAAAAGTCCTTATTGTTTAAATAGGAGTAGCATTTTGAAAACTTTAATTCGTGGCATATTACCTTGACACATTGGTCGTTATTTAATGAGAAGTTTTCGCTTAAGGTATAGTCTTAATTCTATTTTGTTTTCAGCCAAAGAAATTTCTTTATTGACCCTAGAGTACCCGCGCCTCTTTAGCGAACGCTAAGACGCGTGGGGGTCTTAGAATGACTCCAAACTAAAATTCAACCCTGCTCTATTAAATTCATTATATTTTTGTTGGAAAAATAACTCTTTTGACTTTTATACATTGAGAATACAGTACTTAACAAAAATCAAATCTACTCCATTATTATCCACTAATAAAGCACGGATTTCAAGAGGTTCATTTTTCGCGCATCTCTTTCATGTGAAACATTTCGTGCGCATTTCTCGATAAATATATTTGTTCACTCTACAATTAAATATATCATGTTATCGTTGTTGAATAAGTCCCAACTTTTCACAGGGCTTGTCACATCTTTCCCTGATCCTTTTGTTCCAGTTAAGTGCGGCACAATATTATGACATCGAATATTTTATCTAAATTTTGTTTACCTCCGCTCAATGCCCTCTTTTGTTGAAAACAATTCCAAGTTATTCACATCTTCATTTCCAGAATCTCCGTCCTCTTCCGATTCGTATCATGTTTCTAGCAGTTCGTTCTTTCGTAATCTGAAAAAAGTCTCTTCTAAAATATCCTCAAATCCATTGTCTTCATTGTCAAAGTTTGAAGCTTCATCAGTTTCAACTTCAGCAAGAAATTTACGTAAACGCTTCATTTTTTTCGTATGGAGTCGGTATTGTGAGAAATAGTTAAATACTTCAATTCATCAAGGAAAAAACGAGCTAACCGTATCAGCTACGTGAAGTAACTAGTCTGTGGAACAAACGGAAAGACGCGCGGGGTCATTCCATAAGCCCAGTAGCTGACCAAACGTATATTAGGGAACGAAAGAATTCGGGAAATACTTTCTAAATGCTCAGAAAAGACAGGGAGTGACTAACTCAGCTACTGATAAGAAAGGAATGAACAGGTGGCTAGCTTCCCAGGAATCTGAGTTTTCCGAGTCTTGGGGTCATAAAAAGATCCCCGCGCGTCCTCCCGGCTTAATCAAATCCTAGTTGCTTGAAACAAGTCAAATGAATTCGTCTGGAACCGCCTTTGAAAATTTTTTAAAAATTGAGACTGATAAAATTTGCGTTCATCTTGCAGTTTTTTGAAGAATTTTCTATATAGTATTTTGTCGTATAAAAATTATCTCACGGGCTTAATTCTGACAATTGTAAATATTTAATTTTAATCATCGCATACTGATTTCTTTCAACCTCATAAATAGATTTCTGCATAAATATGATTTCAGACGAATTTCTCTCTATATTTCTTTAGATGGCAACAGTAGCCTGGTGACATGTTCTCGGTTTTAGATCAGAAAATTTTGGATCCAAGACCAAATTCCACCGACTATCCACTGTGCTTGGGAGTGGGTCCGCGTTAAATCTTGCAGCAGGAGTCGGCTGTCCTCTGAATGACGTGACTTGAAAGTTTGGAGAACAGAACGCCCCTTTAGGTATTATTCACTTCATCAAGATTCTCGGTTGTGGAATATGGGCTTAATGCACCTAAAATCTTACAACGCGGCTCGAACTTTCTCGGAATGATGTGGTATGAAAGTTTCAAAAATTGAACGTTTCTTCAGGTACCATATTATTACAAACATGGCAAGTCGCTTCCCAGCAATGTGAGTCTTATGGTTGGAAAGAGAGTTTTACAGGGATAATTATGGGATGACTAGCGCAGCCACGTCTGGTTCCCTGGCCTTGGCGACAAACTTGGCGACTTGGCGACAAACTTGGCGACGAAATATGGGATCTCAAAGGTGCAGGATTCTTCTCGATATTTCCATTAGGAGAGAAGTACGCTTGAATGCACGAGAAGATTCCATATGACGTCACGGCCTGCCGACTATATAAGGAGAGCTCTGGGATAACGGGGTGTCTTGATCGACTGGGATCGCCTTGGAGCGCGAACGCCTTTAGAGTTCTACCCGCAGTGCGAACTGGTGAGCTGAGCGATATTGAAAGTCCAGTTATTGTCTACTAGTTATTAGTTATTTGCTGACTGTTTGTGTTGTTAGATAACAAAGTTCTGAACTGTCAGTACCTGTGAATTGTTGTCTGTTTACATTGGTAATCTGTGCAAGAACTACTGTTTCCTGTACCTGTGCTACGTGTTTTCCTGCATATTTGTAAATAAACCTTCATTCTCCATTATCCTTCGTGTTGGACTGTTTACACCATGCACCCACAGTAAGACTTCTTGCAACAATAAATACATAATATAATTGCGATTTAAAGGAGGTCTATCCCCAATAACTCTCATTTAGCTTTACGGCAGGCAATTAATCACACCCAAAAAGAACTTCTTCACATAATTATAACTGATATTAAGAAAAATACTTCATTTCTTTTCATGACGACTTATGAGCCAAATGCGAGGACCGTTTTTCTTCCATCCTCAGATGTACCATAAAAAAAGAGAAGATTAGAGAGGAAATTGAATTGATTTCCAAAACTTACGTTCAAACATGGTTACCTTTGGACATAATCGCCGTGAAGATTCAGGCATTTATCATATCGGTGGACCAAGTTTCCGATCCCCTCTTCGAATACCGTTACTACCAGTTCTTCATTTTTCAGGAAGCTTTTTCCTCCTGGCCATTTCTTCAATTCAGGGAAGAGATTAAAAATTACTCATCGCTAAGTTGGGGCTATACGCTCAGTGATCAGACACATGTCATTTAATCTGCTCCAGAAGTTTCTGGGTTATAATAGCACCATGAGAATGGGCGTTGCAATGAATGAGCACAGCTCCAGAAGTCAGAATGGCTCTTCAGAGTCGTTGGTAAGTCTGACAAATAAAGCTGTCTTTATCAAACAGCCGCTGATGTTAAAGACGTAGGACTACTTTACTCGCATGACTTTTTTCCGATTTTCAATTTTTTTTGTAACTTCTGTTGTTACCCTTTATCTCTAAAATAAGACATTAGTTATGTTTATAACATATGTAGTTACCGAGATATAGAGGATCTCCCATACAACTTTTTTTTGTGGCGTTTCGGCGTGTGAATCAAATTCCTTCCTGAGATCCCAATAGGAAGAACGTAGTCCTACGTCAAAAAGCTACTTTTATCATTTTCCAGAAACCAACCTTCAGCTTGATGAAATAGAATAACACTACACAACTTGCACTTGGCGGTAGCATCAAATCTAGCACTCATGTTTACGTGACAACAGCTCAGCTCAAACTGGCCAGCTGGAGTTGACAATAGCTGAGGTTATAATTAGAGACATGCGCAATCGACCACCACGAGTCTCCACCTTCTACCAATTGTCTGCCTGTTTAGCGGCTCGATCAGAGGTTGAAAAAATACGGAAATTGATCTATACAGCTTACTGATACTTTTTTACAGCTAACATACTTTGATGTTAATGAGTCCATGAATTCACCGTATCAGTGTCGGTTCAATAATAAATTTCCAAGATCAATCTTATACATGACAGAACAATCTTTTCCTAAATAAATGAAATATCACACAGTATCGTCTCAATTAAATGTCATTTGCTAATTTTTTCTTATTTTTCATTGACCTTTTCCTTTGCATCATAAAATATTCATTCTCTGAAAAGAACAGTTAAATATTACTAATAGGTACTGATTTAATTTTAAACGATACTTATTATTTACTGATTATAATTCTGGATACACTCTCAAAGGATTTGAACAAAAATCTCATTAATGCATTTTTAGTCTAGTAAATAAAGTATTATTATGTAGAAAATTCTTAGGTATGTTTTAAGAATACAACAAGAATTGCAAAGATTATAAAAATTCGAGAAATAACTGTATTTTTAAAATACAGAAAAAGTGATATTGTAATGCCATTCTCAACGACAAGCTAACTTGATAGCAACACAAATTACACAGACCTGCAAAAAAATACTTTTTGAAAATTGTTTTAATTTTGATGACTGATTTTTATGTTATTTTTAGTGCTGATTCTAAAAATGAAAACCATTTATTTCTATCACATACAGAATTTTTACAAACTGATTGCATATTTTGATGGAAACAGTTGAAATCGCGAAGTTTTGACATTTCATTTAAATTTCATTAATTCATAAATCCATATAAATATTATTTATGTCCTAGTTCAAGTAATTGTTAAGTATAGATAGAAAGTTATAAGTCCTTATAGTAACGTTTTTTCTTTACCTCAAAAGCTCTTTTGTCACTTTTCCTCTTGTAAACTTTGCAGGGATTGTCTTTTTGTAGCATTCAGCAGTAGTTGGTTATCATGCTGACATTCAATTTTCCTTGATATCACCTCTCCATTTTCTTTATATCTAGGTGAAATATTTCACCTTGTTCCTCACTAACTGCATCTAAATTTTCAGGAAAATAGTGCAGGTGCGAATCGAGAAAATGAACTTTTAAGCTTATAATACAGCCTAAAATCTTGAAATTTTTTATTATCTCTTCTACAACAGATTTGTAGTTTGGGTCCTTTTTATTTCCAAGAAAGCTAGTAATAACTAGTTTCAATGATTCCTAGGCTTTTCTTTAGTTTGTTTTCATTTTAGTCTCAAAATTTTCATTTTTCATCATTTTTCTGATGTCTAATCCTACAAATACACCTTCCTTCAGTTTTGCTTCGGATTAATCCGAGAATTTGTCACAAAGGTATTTAAAGCATTCACCTTCTTTTGGTAAAGCTTTCACAAATTGTTTCATAATATTAATTTTATGTGAAACGGTGGAATTAACACTTTTTTCGGCAAGCAGGAGTGGTAACCGGTTTCAACTGGTTTCCTCTGTCTCTAATATTGTGTTTACAGGCAATTTACCGATTCAGAGGAATATTCTGGATTGAAATAGTTTCTTCTTTCTTGTTTGGTAGTTTAATACACCAATTTACTATTTTAAGTCCGTAAATATGTTTTTCGAACTCATATAAATAATACTTTTTTGGTCCGAAATATACTAAATTCGAAAAAAATAGATTGCGATTTGTGATGAAGCTGTACGTGATGGAATTTTTTCACTATTTTTCCAGCATCCAAAAAACTATAAGAAACACCACTTGCTTTACCGACAATTTTTTCATCGCAGACCTGTGTTATTCCTACTTATTATTCATTGAATGGGATAAGGCGAATGAATTGTTGGCATGATGGCTTACTATAAGTGAATTTTTTTTAGTAACTGATTGTTCTAAAAAGCACATTCTATGTTGACCTAGTGCAGCATTCAAAAATCTAAGAATTGGTTTGCCGCAATATTATCTACGGATATTTCAGCATAAGTAATGAAAAACATTTTCTAATCATTAAAAGTTAACATCTGCTATCCTTTAGCACTATTTGTTCAGATACCTGCTGATCTTACCCGATTAGCATGTCATGATACAGTGTGACAAAAGGTCATTGCTAACTGCAAGATGATTGGAGATCCACCATATTTAGATTAGCAAAAAAATGAAGTCTGAGTGGCTAAGTGGTACAAAAATTGTTCCAAACTGCAAGAAGAGATTATATTTCTACATCTGTACCACTCTTGTAGAAAAGGTTAAAGATAATCTGAATAAAAAGCATCGATAAATTGAATTTTTCAAACTTCTTAAGATATATATTGTAATATTCGTAAAGAATAACAAAATATATATTTCTAGAATTATTAAAATATTTAAAGAAAAGAAATCAATTAGATAAAAAAAAACTGTTTGGTCATAAAAGAAATTAACTTAAAATTATCGTTTAGCTGAAAAAGAAATTAACTTAAAATTATCGTTTAGCTGAAAAAGAAATTAATTATGAATATCGTTTGGCATAATTCTTTTCTAAAGGTTATAAAAATAGTGTGGCAACCATATATTTGTCTTCTGCTAACGTTGCCTAGCAACAAAAAAAAGAATAATGATGAAATTCGATGTAAGTCAGTGATGTAACATTTGTGATGTAAGTGTACATGCTTGTGTTACATGTTCGTGCTGTGGAAGACGTCCAATAAATGTATTATTTTTGATAAAGAAGGCTCGGCGATTATTCTTGCTATGCTGAAATACATCACAATATCTAGATATCTTCATAATGTATAAAATTTTTTAGAATAAATATTATGCAAAAGGATTACATTGATCTTTAGCAGAGAAAGACATTCTTCATAATATATTAAGTCTTTCATGTTTATTATAATTGCTCTATGTGTTATTTTACCATGATAATATCAATAGGCTGGAGAGCAATCTCTTAAATTGCAACATTCGTGATGCGAAAATCATTCAAAACGTTCTACAGTGCGGACAATTGTATTTTTGCTAGAAAATGTAATACGAAGTTACATCGTGGTCTCATTAAGAAACGATTTTTCGAAATTAAGCATAAAAATTATTTTTTATAAATTATAAATTACTCGATATTTTAATATTTTTCTCAATAAACTTGGAGAAAATTATCGCACGCAAACCATTTTTATGTCACTTTAAAAATATAATCATTTACTTTTCAGTGATACCAATTTTATTTCAGTACAATTGTATAAATTTTAAATTCTTTTTCAAAATAAGCTTTAAACACAAATTAGTTTAGTTATATTAACGCCCCGTTTTGAAGCAATACGAGGGCTATTTTGGAACGGACCTCGTAATTTTGAATACTGATTTTGGCATCAGTCACAGCTGCTTCGACAGGAGGTGTAAAAGCTTTCTCAGACAGAGGGAATTACTAATATAGTAGCCCAGATCTCTCTGTAACTCTCAGACGTCACCAATAATAAAACTCACGCCAAAGCACTGCGAGGTGTTATACAGCATTATTTCATTGTTAGGGAACCTGAATTACAGTCATTTTAAATTTAAAAGCGGAATTGTCCTTATAATTTCAAATTTAATAACTCTAAAATAGTGAAAAGAAATTTTCTATCGATTGATATAAAATGTATCTCGGTACGTTTAATAGTTCCCGAGAAATCTTAAATTATATTAATTATTTATTTCAAATCAATTTCCATTTTTTAATAGAAAGTAGTAAATTACGTCAGTAGTATATCATGCTCGTGATATAGTTTGGACGCCACGTTATTTATTGCAATCGTGATGATATAATTTGATAATATTTTTTGGCAACGTTTGACAAGCAGAGAAGTGCTTTGCTTTGATTAGAATTTCGAAAAAGAATTCCCTTGGAATTTTAACGTTCGACAAGCTGAGAATTGAATTATAATAAAATTGGTAAACAACGAAAAATACTTCGCACCGAATGTTTTTTACCAAGAGGTTTTTGAATAAAGAAATATGTAAATAAAAAACATTTCCTGTCATAAAACATATGTTTATTTTATTTGTTTTCAATCAATGTTGAACATTTATCTCGCATATATATCTATTTAAACACGTCGAATTTCGCGAGAAATTTCTCGAATGAAGAGGCAATTTGCATCCGTCATACCATAACGGGTGGTTTTCTAGGTAATAATAAAAAGGACCGACTATGAGTTTTAACACCATACTCGGGATACAAATGGACGTTAATCACTGCAAAGTAGAACACTCTGGAGTCTTTAAAGTCGCTCGGGATTCAGAATTAGATTTTATTGCAATACAGGACCCCGTATTTGCTAATGGTGAGTTTATTCTTGACTTAATTAACATCTGTTTTAAATTGAATTACCTTCCTGAACATCTGAGAAGTGCCAGGGTCTTTTTTCTACTTAAAGATGGGAGAGTCTTTGTACATCATGCCGGCCTGTATGTCTTCTCCCAACTTTGGGCAAGATTATTGAGTCTCTTTCTTCTACAACTCAATAAACGGCTAGGTCGAAACAATATCATACATCACAATCAATACGGCTTTAGAGAAGGCAAAACCTGTAATCTGGCCATGCATGATCTAATTGAGACAATTAAAAATCGTATGCCTTCAGAACATCTCTCCCTCGTTCCTCTGGCCAGAAAATCAGCCTTCGATACTATGAACTGGCCTTTGTTCTTTTTAATTCCTTTGAATCTTATGGTTTTCGGGCTTTCTTTTAGAATTTTATCTACGTTTATCTCAAAAATAGAAGGGTTTTTACACTAATGACATTCTAGAAATTTCTAGATCTTGCTCTAAAGGTTTCCCACAGGGTTCTGTGATCGCTATATATATATATATATATTAACTCTATCCTAATAAATGGCAGACCTGATTTACACATTCAGGCTTTAGCCGACGACCTGGCACTATTAAATGGAGGACGAACGGCAAGGTAATTGTAAAGTAAGACTAATTTAATCTTGGTTGCCATTTCCAATAAACTTGAAGATTTACAGCTCAAACTTTACATAGAAAAGTGCCAGACGGTGGTGTACAGGAGCACCGCCTCCCAAAAGTTCTCAAAAAGAAATTCTAGAGTCCTTAATAGAAAGCCAACTTTCAAGATTAAAAACCACTCAATCAAGGTAAGTGACAGCCTTAAAATTTTAGGAATCACAATAGATAATAAACTATCTTGGATCGCCTACTTTTTAACTTTATATGCAAAAGCTTTATTCTTAGCGTCAAATTTCAGTAGAGTAGTAAAGTCCAAATGGAATATGAATAAAAATCTCTTAAACATTTGGTACTACACCGTTATTGAAAAGACTCTACTGTATGGTACAAGTTTGTGGGGAGGGGCTATGACAAAGAACCAAATCGATAGACTTCACAGCATTCAAAGAATATTCTTACTGAAATTTACAACGGTTTACCGCACTTCAGGCATCAATGTTCTTAATGTACTCACGTGAATTACTCCCCTTCACATTGTAGCCAAAGCCGAGTTTATCAAATTCCGGATTTGGGTTAACCGATCTAATGAATACAACACAAATTCCGATATAAATCTCTTGGATAAATACATGCCAATTAAAAACATTCCATCCAAACAGAGACTTATTAACCTTGACAGTATCATTCCAAATACCGACTATGAGATACACACGGACGGATCCAGAATCGAAAATGAGACTGGATTCGCCGTGTGTATTCTCGAAGACGAAACTAATATCCAAAACCATCTATTTAAACTGAATACCTACAATTCGGTATTCCAGGCAGAATTAGTTGCAATTGAATTCGCAGCCAACTGGGCTGTCAAAGAGAAAATTAAAGTAAGCATACATACTGACAGCCTCTCTTCGATTTCTGCCATTAATAGCGCAAATACCAGATCTGAATTCGCTAACAAAGTAAAATCAAACATCTTTAAGGCGAAGAACATGGTCTACCTTCCCTGAGTTAAAAGCCATGTGGGAATTCCTGGAAACAAATTGTCCGACCAACATCCAAATTGGCCATAACATCCGGTGAGGAACTTTTAATTCCTGCATCCGACTCCCACCTAAAATACCTCTAAAAATTACATAGTGAAAAAAATGGAATAGATGTGATTCAGCCTCGGGAATTAAGGTCAAAGGCTACATTAATCAGGTAAGTCCCACAATTTTTAATACATGATAAGTTTTTAATATATTTTCTTAGTGGGCATGGTCCATTCCCATCTTACCTTCATCGTTTTAAATTCTAGGACTCCCCTCACTGCATCTGAAGAATGATGGGTGATGCAAATCATTATATCTTCTCCTGCTCCCTCACCAAAGAGTGCACCTAATTAAACCCGCAGATGAACACAAAAAGCGTGGTTTAACATTCTCTTAACAAATAGGCAGGCTGTTACCAAAATGGAAGGCGCTTTCAGGACTTGCAGCAACATTTGCGATACACTGACCCAGGAGAGAGACCATAACTGACTCCAATGATATCTTGAGGGTCCGTGTTAATTTTATCTTAGCATATTGAAGGACTGTTCTTACTCTTTTTATCTTCTACCTCTTTGCCAGGAACTCTTTACTTGACATCTCCTCTCAGGATTTGATTTTATTTCACACTTTTTACAGTTCCGCTTTCTGCCCTCCTGACTTCCCGCCTGTTGAGTCTTTTTTATTATTTGCATGATTTGAGCTTTTTAATAAATACTTTTTATTTTTTATCTATTTATTTTTACACTGGATGACTCAGTTTTATAGGTTTCTAGGGGTTTCCGCTCTCCACTTGTATTTGCGGTTTTTAACTTATTTTACCCAGGCGGTTCCTTGGTGTGGGATTCTCTCGACGCCCTAAGGCAGCTATTCGTCCATGAGCCCCGAAAATAGATGCCTGTTCCAATTGTCGAGTCTCTCCGCAGTTCTGGAAACATGATGCCATGCAGTCAATGCCCTAACTTGGATATTTTTTGGGGGGATGGGGCTATGAATATTACTTTTTGACCTTGATTTTATTTTTAGACTACAAAATTTTAATCCTTAACCTCCTCTTTGGCCGTTTTCATCCTGTATAGGACTTAAGTAACTTTTAACTTGCCCAGCTTTTACTCAAAAAACATTCTGTAATTGATGAATAGATATTCCCGGGTACGCGGGACGTAGATTGACGGAATTTCTTCCTTTTCATCTCACAAGTATTTTTTTTTAATTCAATGTCTTGTGCAGTTTTTATCTGTGTTTTGTGTGTCGTGTTGTTTGTGTGTGTCTTATGTTTTCATATTGTGGAGTTTCAATCTTTGACTTATTTATATATCTGATTTATACTGCCTTTTCCACGTTTATTTGTTTGTTTCTTTTTCAATACTTATGCATTTTTACAGTTCCTTGCTTGTCCGAGAAGTTTTTAAATTTATTGCGTTAGGGATGTTTTTATATTTCATATGAAAAGAAAGATCCTTCATTTTGCCCGTCTTTATTTTGAGTATCATTCGCCACACTTGATGGTTGAGTACATGTAAATCAAGCTATTCTCTCTCCACTGGGGTGGGTCGAGCCATGTTTATACTCCCAGCTCTCTTGTATTTTGGAGTACGGCCCTTGTTCGGGCAATGCCTGTATCATTTTATTTATTTTACTTAATAAATCCCATCTTCCACATGCTGGTGGGGCGGCTCCCTCCTGGCCTTACACGCTTCTTGGGTAATTTTGCACCACACCCACCGGAGGGCGTTTGGCCCCTATGTATGGGTAGCGTGCAACAGGCCCAATGCACGAAGGGTAGGGATTCACATTGGTATCGGGATTCGAGCCTGGAGCCCTCCGGCCCCAAATCTGAGACCTTACTACTAGGCCACCGCGGCCTGCACTAGTAACATTGCCTTGTAACCTACTGCAATAGAATAGTAAGATTGTGAATATTTTAATTGCTCTCGAACATCTAAACAAAAAAATCATTTTTGACGTTGAGATTGATTTTGTAGTCTAATAGAAATTTATTTAAAAACATTGGATGTTTCATTAGCATCATAATGTCTTTAGGATGACATTCTTTTTATAAATTGCATTATTTTAAAACTTTAGGCACAGATTACAGCAAGTGATGCAATCAAGCCAGGCAAATCAATCTTTAAACATTATCATGCTGCAATGTTTCGAACTAGAGATTCGAATATCCTTTCTTCTTTTTTGGTTATATCTGTATGTTATGTTGAGGATTTGAATAAAATATGATTTCATTATAATAATTTCTAAACAATTATTTTGATCTCTTTTGTTGAATTATGTTTGTTGGTATGAAACACAGAATGCAACAAGTGATGCAATCGTGCCAGGCAAATCAAGCTTAAAACATTATCATGCTACAATGTTTTCGGACTAAAGATTCGAATACCTTTTCTTCTTTTTTTGTTTCTTTGTTATATCTATATGTTATGTTGACGATTTGGATTAAATATGATTGAATTATAATAATTTCAAAACAATTATTCTGATCAACATGTTGATCTCTTTTGTTGAATTATATTTGTTAGTATGAAACACAGAATGCAACAAGTGACGCAGTCATGCCAGGCAAATCAATCTTAAAAAAATTACCATGCTACAATGCTTCTGAATAGAGATTCGAATATCTTTTCTTGGTTGTAACTGTTTGTTGTTTTGAGGATTTGAATAAAATATGGTTGCATAATAATAATTTCAAAACAATTAATTTGATCAACATGTTGATATCTTTTGTTGAATTATATCTGTTGGAATGAAATTAAATGCTCATCGAAGTGTATGCGCAAAGTAGCAATGACAGTTTATTGATGTGAATGCATTTATTATTTATAAAACCTTTTATATATACAGATAGAAGTAAATGAATAAAAACAGATATTTTTTAAGAGATTCTAAAAAGCCATTAAACTCTGCTTTAAACAGAATGGCGCTAAAATGCAGTAACTTCCAATAAAATACAAAAAGTAGATACTAGAATATGTATTAAAAGGTAATAAACAAAAGAGACAAAGAAAAGTAATAAACAAAAGTCAAAATTTCTTTCAATTAATTTTGTATCTTTGTCATTGCAATTTTTCTGTTTGCTGCTACGTTTGCGCGCAGCAGATTAATTGTTTTTATTAATGTTTTCTGTGTTTCCTTTGTTTATTACTTCTCTGCACATAGTCTAGTATTTTTTATGTTTACACTATTTGATGTCAACATACAATTTTCTTAAATTTCTTTCGTGATTTTCAGTAATTTATACAAAAATATTTTTAGATTTAGTGACACTTGGAAACGATATATTGATTCGTCCAAGTTGAAGGAAGTGAGGATTAGTTATGTGATTCATATAATTTAACTATTTAAAATATAATAAAAAGGCGTTAAGGAGTTGTGCATCCATGATGCAACAATTTCTATGATGTTTCAATTTTTCTTTAACAAATTTGATTTAGTTAGTTAAGTTAGTTTGTCCTTTAACTGTGGGTACTTTCTTATATATATGGTTTATAAACCACGTCCGCAGTCGAAGGGTTAATGACTAGATAATTAATCATTGTAATTAACATACATTGACTATACTGTCTCAGATGTCGGATAAACAAACACATCCACTGATATATTATTCATAGGTGCAGACTTTGATTCAGATAAGAAAAAGGGATGTTGACAACATAAATATTATATTTGAAAGATTTCCGTTACAATCAATGAGCACATAGTTAAACCATTACAGTAACTCAGTGTCAATCAGAAATATTTTAAGACAGATATTTATTTTATTTGAAAACACGTAGAAATTTATTCTATGAGATTTTTCCCTTAAAAATTAAAAATAAACTTTATTTTTATGCAATTAGCTCTTGCAAATTTACAAATGATTTTTGATTTCACAAAAAAATATGTTTATATTAAAATTGCAATGGAATAGGTCTTTACCTTGGAATATTTTACGAAAAATTACAATATATTTTAATCATCTGTTCGTAGTCAAAACACGTTCCTTAAAACAATTCCGAAGAAATACTCTTTTCCCCACATACAATGCAAATACTGGATATGTTCTTTAATTCCTTTATACTTAAAATGTTCATCTTCTGATAATTCTTAATCTTATACGCAGAAAAAATTAGAATTAGCCCATGAGAACATTTTCCCTTGAGAAGAAAAAGTAATTTGTCTAAAATAATAATAAACTTTTTTAAACATTTTTAAACCTAACATTTTTAAATCTGCGCTAAAAAGCATATATATTCTAATCTATGATTACTCTTACGATAACATAGATTAAAATTTAATTCAGTTGAATTTACATAACACTGATTTGTTTCCAGATTTCTTTCCCTTAAGGTACAATAGGTTATTTGTATTCTTTCAAAAAAGCAACGAAAATATCTATTGATGAAAGTATCACTTTTTAACCAACAAAGAAAACATGCTTAAAGAATTTAAAGTACATAAGAAAATATTACATTGAAGCTTTTTTCTGATTTATATTTTCAACTATAGTGAAATAGAGATTTATTTCATAGTAGTTCTTTATTTCACTGAAATTTTCATATAAGAAACATAAAGTTTGAGATGCGAAGCATAAGTGTCTGATTGAGGAAATTTCTCTAAAATACTCTTCAGCTGAAAAAGGATATTTTTTATAATAAAATTCTAAATTATTTATGACAATGATGCAAATTCAGGAATGTAACTACATTAAAAAGGAATACATGAATAATATTAATATTGTTGTATCGAAATTATAAGTGCTATGGTTAAATGAAAACAGTCATTAATTGTCACTAGTGAGACATTTTCTAAACATTAATGAGAATCAGTTCATAATTACGATTTAGCATAGATTCCACGAAATTCAGTATTTAGTTTCTTTTTCTTTATTGAAATACGACCCTGTAGCAAATACTTTCAAAAACATTTCTGATATATTGTTGCAAATGTCTCCCATATGATTTCTGCACTTTTCAAACTGGAAATACTGCGAAGTCTATAAATAATTTGAATGTCTGCACCAAAAATCGTTAACAGTTTTCACTTAAGTATTGTATTATTCGAATATAAAACTGCGCTTTCTTCGAATCCGTCGTCTCTCAGAAGTTGATGTGAGAGAGTACTGGGTTTTAGTGGGTACCCTATATACATAGAATTAATTCCAGGTGTATAACATGAGTTTAGCTTGAAAACTGAATTAATCGTTAAGGTAAATGATTTCTCACGATCAAATTATGAATACCTTTATATAGAAGAACAAATATTGTTCTATTTATATTTTAGTAATTCAGAATAAAATCTGGGATTGATAAATAATATGTTTCTCTAATTTTTTAATATTTTGTGCATAAATAATTATTTCAAAATTACTGAGAACTTTTAACTTGATAAAACTTTAGATCTTGACTTCATTCTGAAACCAAGGCAAAATTTGTTTTGCTTTCAAGAAATGTGCAAGCTCAGTCAGTTACTTTTTTAAATATTATCATTATATCATTCTTTCCATTAAAATGAAATAAATAAATATATTGTGTACGCAACGCAATATAAATAAGATGTACGCAAATAAAATAAGATGTTTATGTATGTTATGCATCAGATCTAGACATATTAGTCATAAGTCAGTTCACTGGAATCTTAAAAATCTTATTATTCTCTAGTCAAGAATCCTTTAGTTCGTTTTGTCTAAGTATTCAGAAAATGCAATAGGATGATACTTTAAGAAAGAAGCTTTAATGATATTGATGTTTTTTCATTCCTTTTTAAATCAATTATTTTTCAAGTGCTAATCAAATATTTACTTTGAATTCTTTACTTACAACACAAAAAGTACTTAATTTTATATAATTGCACTTTGATAATTTTTATATTTCTTAAGACCAAGCAAGAATAATAGTAGTTGTATTATACAGGTCGTTAAATAATATTTATCAATGACTCAAATTTCTAATGAAGTACCGTCAAAGATTTCTCACTTTTTCTACAGATTGAATTATATCTAATCGACTGGACTTAAAAACAAATGATCTCAGGTATTTTTTATTTTCATTCAATGCATTTTATTCTTATTTAAGCAAGATCGAATGTTCTTAATAAAGTTAAAATAAGTTTTTTATTTAAAATTGTTAATTGAATAGTCCGTAATTAATTACTACCTGCAAGAATGGTAAAAACTTAAAACTTCATTTCTCCATGACTTCGGAATAAGATTAATTCAACAGTGAAATTCGAAGCTGCTTTGCAGAACAAATTTACACAGGGTTTAAAAAGCAAGAAATTTCGAACAATAAAATAAAATTTGGAAATGGGCTCAAAGCAAATTATTTCAAGAATTAATTGGAAAAGACAGAATGAAAAATGAAGTAGCATTTTTTACTCCAAAGTCATTAAATAAAGATCGCAGTAGATGGATTTTTAAAGACCTTGGGCAGGTAAGCGTCAACTCGAACGTCAGATGTACCTGACAGATGCTTTTCAAAACTTTTGATAGCTAAGTTGGAAGCTAAAATAAATAATTTATTTAAAACAAGTATTTTTATTTAATTTAAATTTATGAGCTAGCAACGGAAAGCAGTTTATGATATGCGAGTCGGTTGGAACTTATTTTTCTAAGCTTATAATATCGATTTCGGTATATAATAACTTTAAGATTTCATAAATTTTGATGGCTTCATAAAAATAATTGTATAATTTTTAATTCTCTTAGCAGTCTCATTTTTTCCAAAATTATTCATATGAACAAACAAAAGTTAATGAATTTGTTCTTCAATATCCGACGGATTGAAAACTAAAATTTAAAAAGTTGAAACTATGAACGGAAGCAACTTTCTGGCACGAGAGTAACTGATTAAGTCTTCCAATTCTGTTAAAACAAAATTACAATCCACAGTAATTAATTTCTGTCTCTTTTTCTTCACCGTGTATTCAGGCGTAGAAATTCCAATGTAAATTTATTCAATTTCGTTCACATTAACTCAGGGAAATTAACATATGTTAATAACGTAATTGACGGTTTGAAAATTTTTTAGAGCTTTAACGAAATGATTTACAATTTTCACAGAATTTTATTAGTTTGATTGTTTAAAAGTTTTACTCCTGTTTCGAACTATTTAATTAAAATTAACCATTACGTGCTCTATATTTTCCTTTCCGAAAAGAAGTTCATATCTTAGTTCTCTAGTGAACACATTGCAATATTTTCTTTCTTTACGGATGAAAAGTTAATTTTAAAATCTTTTCTTATATCAATTCATCCTGACAACCCCGAAAGATGTTATCTAATTTTCGTTTGCATGCACAATTCGTTGGAAATCCAGGATTAAAAATTAACCTCAAATCAAAAAAGATTCGAGAAATTCTATTCTAAGACTTTTCTTAAAATTATGATGCATTTAAAACATCTTATTGATATTAAAGTTTAAGAGATACTAATATCCATTAATAGCACTATAGATGAAGGTTCTTTGTAAATGTTGGACAGAATCAACCTCTAGAAAAGTCTTCCAATATAGATTTTGACCAACATTTATAAGTAGAAGTGGATTTAAAATTTTTTTAATTCTGTGAAGAAATTAATGAAAGCTTTTAAAAAATATAAAATTTCTTCTCAAAACCAATCACAAACCTCAGCTTTTTGAATTCTTATGGGCATGAGTCTACGTTTAAATATGAAAAAAACCACTTAAAAAGCATTTTGTAGGGCTTATATTGCAAAAGGATTACATAAGGGTTTTAAATACATTTTGATGCATTAGTTACGTATTTAACTCGGTTTCATGACAAGTATTAGTTATGAGCAATTATTTTATCGAATACAGAAAGGACATAAAAGCTTACATAAAGTGGTTAGGAATTTTTAAGCACATAAAGGAATTTGGAATCGAATAAAATTCCGTGGATAATATTGATGTTTTTGTTTATTACAAATGTGTGCTTAAGGCGGATTATGTATAGCTTTAAATGGAATGTGTATTCGTAGAGAATTATGTTTGCATAATGCTGCATCGAAATTGTATGCAATATTCCCATGGTTCTATTTAAAGTCTGAAAAAGAGAAATTTCATAAGTTTTATCTGAAATTTTGTTTCCATTTTTGTAATTTAAAAGCTAAATTATTTTAATGCTATTAATAAAAAGAATTTAGTGTTGATAACTGTTAATAAGAAATGCAAAATAAAGCAGTTGCAAATATAGTTTTTGATTCAGAAGAATTCATTATTTTTACTTTAAAGACAAAAATTAACAATTGGAATATCTATAATGGATTTTATAACATTTTATCTTTTGTTTGTCATTTTTAACTGTATTTTTAGTGCATGATTTTTCAGGCAAACAGAAGTATCTTTAAATTTTCGAAATACAGATATTATTTATTTTTCAAATTAACGTATTCATTAATTATTGAATTAGCCCTTTATTTATATATATAAATGATATTCTATAAGAAAATAAATATGTTTATGAGTGTTTAATAAATATCGTAATTTTGCGTTTTTAAAAATAATTTTTTATCATTTCAACTAACCAATCATTCTGAATAACAAGCTGATTATTAAACAATAGTAATAATTAATTATTTGTATCAATAAGTATACATCCTATAGTTTAAAAAACTGTCAAACTACTTTAAAAATTCTGAAAGTTTTACAAAGTTAATATCTCCATACGTATATTTATAACTTCTTTCCATATATAACGGATTTACTTTCAACTCATTACTTGCAGATACAGTGTTGAAAAACTGTAAATTTGAGATGCAAACTCATATAAATTTATTCTATCTATTGAGCTAGTCGATTAAAGTAAAATATTCCATGCGGATCCGAAATGAAACCTTTCTCAATCTCTTAGTGTTTCATGATCCTTCAAGTATGCAAATGAAGGAAAGCTATATTTTCCACGTAATACTAGTTAAGTGCATCCTTTTCAAACTTTCTTCAAAAGATCTACTGACATTACGATCGCAGAAGACTATTCTTAGTGATCTAAGAAGCATTTATCTCTTTAAGCGATACCTGTCACTTGACTTCTCGAACATCTGAATATTCATGAGAACTTTCCAAGGCTCATCCATTGATCTTTCAGCATTGCCATTATTGGAGTTGGGGTGAAGGAAGGATTTCGACGGCTGTTTTAATGAATCGAGTGATTCATATCCAAGTTTCCAGGTATCGCTGATGCTATTAATCAAATTTCCCAAGGTTTCTGGTGATCCTGCTAAATTAGAAGAATTTCAAAAGGAACTGCCTTAGAGAATGAGTGTCTTT
>BGPR01001341.1:56051-84478 GCA_013235015.1 Araneus ventricosus | reverse complement strand
TAAATGAATCAAGAAAAATTTCAAGTGAATCTGCGAAAGGCAGTAATGATATTGCATTCATTTTTATGTTTTAACTTCTTCCATAATACTCTATACTTATAATAAAATTGG
Source organism: Araneus ventricosus (assembly GCA_013235015.1). NCBI lineage: Eukaryota > Metazoa > Arthropoda > Arachnida > Araneae > Araneidae > Araneus > Araneus ventricosus. The sequence goes on along the minus strand of BGPR01001341.1, from coordinate 84,367 downwards.
CTTCATAAGCATATCTATGATTGTGTTTCAATATTATATAACGAATAAATTTTTAGTGAACTGTCATTTATATTACAATAAATTACAATGAGTATTATTTAGTGAGCTGTCAATTATATTTCACAAAATTCATGATGTAATGTGTAATTATTGGTTCTACACCAAGTTGATTAGTGTAAGAGGAATAATTCCTTATGAGCTTTAATTCTTTTTCTTCCCGTTTAAATTTATCATGTTTTTCAATGCCTACTATTAGTTCACACTCTCCCTATATATATTTATTTATTTATATATCTTGTTCAAATTTTCAATCGTTAATAAAATACTTTTCATTCATCCACTCAAGTTCAAATACATTTTTTAAAACTTGTAGTGGATGACACTTGATGTTATTACAGTTTTTTCAAATATTAATTAAATTTAATTAATTAAGTTTATTTATTAGTCTGCCAACTTAGTCGCCAACTTTGCCTCCAAAATGGTCGCCAAATTTTTCGCCAAGGTCGCCAAACTTATCGCCAGGTCGCCAAGATTAGCATCTCAGGGAAACGACTTTATAGCTTTGTAACAATATTAACAAAGAATTTTTCAATTCCTACTATTAGTTCACACTCTCCCTATATATATTTATTTATATCACAAGGAAAAGAGCCTAATAATTACTTTTAATGCTCATAGGTCAATAACTCAAATAGGTTTACATCATGTATTTAATATTGTGATTCTGTCATATGTATATACATATTTATATTCATTGTAATTATTTAATAAAAAGTAACTAAAATAAAATTTTTCTTTGTTGACATAAGTAGGAATTGACTTTAAATTTTTTTTATATTACTTGTTTTAATTAAATGTTCAAAATTTGCAATTAAATTATATCTTCGTGAATTATCTAATGATGACTCAGCATCCATGAGACATGGCCTGGATGCGACAATGGGTTATTGCTAAAACACAATGCGCAAAGTTAATGATTAATATTTACTTATTGATTATGGGTTAAACCTGGCTCTTAGGTAAAAATCAAAATGGATAATAAAATCATTCAATACGTCAATATCGAAAGCTGCAGATGCATAAAAATTATATTCTCAAAATATACTAATGTTTTCTGAAGTGTAGAACCAATAATCACACTTTATATTACTAATTTTGTGAAATATAATTTACAACTCACTAAATGATATTCACTGCAAATTATTGTAATATAAATGACAGTTCAATAAAACTTCATTCGTTATCAAATATTGAAAAACAATCAAAGATATGCTTATGAAGTTAATTTTATTATAACTTTAGAGTTTTATGGAAGAAGTTAAAAGATCGAAGTAAATGTAATATCATTACTGCCTTCCACAGATTCACATCAGATTTTCTTGATTTAAATAACATACTATTATTTCAATAAAATTCAATATTCCATTCCATGTCATAAAACAAAATAAATCAATTTCACACTCGTGCAAATAAGAAACATTTCACTGCACCTTCATGCAATTCAAACCAAGTAAACACAAAAGAAAACTCTTGATTATTTTAGCGTGCATTGCATTTTACATAAGTATATTAATGAAACCCACCTTCATTTCCACAGCAACAACATTCCATTAAGTACCTAGCCAAACATAATAATGATACTCAATTGTACCTCTGAAATTTTGTTTCAGTAAGCATTTTAATATAAGTTTCACTTGACATCCAATTGTTGTGTATATAATGTCCTATACAGATAATTTACTTTTGTTTTTCGAAGGCATTCTTCTCCAATTCCATTCAGCACTTTTGGAGGCATTTGAATTACTTATAATTAAAATCAATGCAATCAATCTATTTTACATAAATAGACAAACGCTATTGCATGCTTCATCTAAAAATGCATGTACTTCATTTAGTGTGGATTTGTCTGTCATTAGCATTCTTCTCCAAATCCATTCCGCACTTTTGGAGGCATTTGAATTACTTATAATTGAAATCAATGCAATCAATCTATTTTACATAAATAGACAAACGCTATTGCATGCTTCATCTAAACATGCATGTACTTCATTTAGCTTAGAATTGTCTGCCAATAGCATTTTAATTTGTGTTAACATTTTGCGGGATCTTTCTAAGTGAAAAAATGGTCTTAACTAGGATAGTGTTAACGAACTCACTGTTTATTAACTAGCTTTCAAAATATAAAAGTAATCTAATAAATAAAAAATAAAATTAGCAAAATGTCATACAAATTCTTTAAAAAACATTATTAAAGTTTTAATTAAACATATTGTAATAATACCAACGTAAACGAAAAATTCGTAAGTAAACATAAAACAATATTAAATGAACTATGCAAAGTTAAAGAGAGATCAAAATTTTTTGAAAAATCTAATTGCAGTTCTAATATAAGTCCTATAATGAATTATGTTACTAAAGATAATTCGAAACAAAAAATAGACAATTACTCCATCCAGTTCAAGATAGTTAGTAGATTTCAAACATGAAATGACGTGAGTCACTTCACCTTTTATCATTTGAACATAAAATTACCCTATTTTTGCTCATGGATTACCTCAATTGTGAGGTGTAAATTTAATTTTAAATTCATTACTCATCTCACAAGAGGAAGAAGGGCATTTCGTCACAGCACAGTTTAACACAATGTACAGGGGGAAACAGATAACATGGGCAATTTGTTCTCCAAGCGATTGTGGCATTATGTGAATTGACTCCACTTGGCATGAAATATGGTTTCATATGGGTTTTGCATATGGTAACAGATTATTCGGTTTCAGGGCCCGGTCACTTCGTCCCCACAAAAACAGTTACTTATTAGGACCGCGTGACCTCTCATGAGCATCACAAAAACGGAAATAAAGTAAGGAGTATGTGTAAACCAAAAACAATTTTAACAAATATCCTGAAAAATAAAAATTGGTCCCGCAAGTGGGATTTACGCCATCAATGCGGCGCTTAAAGTGCTAAAATGGAAGGCAATTAAAAGTACGACAGTCATCTCATTTGAGAGAGTTCCATCTTAAGCTCTTTGAATAGAATTTTATTTTCTAAAAGAAATAAATTCAACTTTTAGAACCTTGAACTGAAAAAAAAATTGCAGATAACTGCACACGCATAACATAAAAATGTTTGATACGGATATAGCAGTGATATCTTGTTTATTGAATAATTATTAGAAACTAGAAGATTGTATAGCCCTCCCAACATATCTCATATCCCATTTTTACAGACTTACTAGCGAAATTTATAGTAGAAAATCTCATTTACATTGGCAGAGTGCTTAAAAAATAGAAAAAAAACATGAAAAACAGAACTGATGAATCAATTGACATTAACCTTCATTTAATAATAACCTTACTTTTAACAATTACTTTCGTTTCGTCCGAGTAAAAATACGGCAAAACCCACTAACAGAAAAAAAATGCATTACCAAATACAAAATAAATAAATACTGAAAGAAAATAATTAAAAAGAAATAATACTGTTAACGCGGCTCAATTTATATATGAAAAACGCCATGAAACAATTGCCACGAACTTTCGTTTTCATAAATAACTTTACCGAGGCAAAAAGAAATGAAACAGCTGCAGTCAATTTACTGAAATTTATTCCAGTAAAGCATGAATAAAAAAACTGTCCGAGCTCTTTGACACCACAACAGAAATCGGATTTGCGAGTTCGTTAATGACGGTGAGCAAAGGGGCGTGTTTATTTATAGGCGTAGACAGATCGTCTGAGTCTGCTTGGCACGTAGCCAAACCAAACAACATGGCAGCGTTACCGGATAAGTGAGAGATAGATATGGGCTATTATATAAGTAATATGTCGTTTCACTTAAAGGCCCCAATTCACGTCTTCCCACATTCGCATAAAAAGATTAACTATGTGTCTCATTTAAGTTATAATCTCTCGTCGTGTTATGTAGAATTACAACACCATGTGATTTTTTCTATAGCACATTGTATTCTATTATTATATTGACGTGGGTTATTTGGCACGAGTCACGCTTGCATGGATGGTTTTGTTTATTGACCGAGAGAAGGGAGGTTTCTTTTCAACTCGGCCGTTCACCATTGCGTCTGTCTGTCTGTGAATTTGTTTGTTACACAAATACGATCAAATCAGTGTTGATTTTCTTCAGAATTGGCATGAGTTTAGCTCAGTTATATTAAAGCCCGTTTTGAAACAAAACGTGTACTATTTTCGGACGGACCTCGAAATTTGGAGCAGTGGTCAGATGACGAGAACGACAAATGAGCTGGTGCCCCCTTCTCCTAACTTTGTGCAATGGTAGCGAGAACACGTTGGGCCACTACGCAAGATGTAACATACAGGAGGTCAGCATACACAGCAGATCATCAGTGGAATAGGGTTTGAAACCTGGAAACCTCCGCCAATGAAGCCGAGACTTGAACACTAGGCCACCACAGCCCTCAGTTTTGGCATGAATGTCTCTTTCCGTCATTAAAAACGAAGTATATGTAAGGATTTTTGTTTTTATTCTTTTTCAAAATGGCGACTGTTTTAATGGTTTCAGCGTTTGGCGAGTCAGTGTCTATCTTAACAACATTAAAACATAATAAAAAATGGAAGAAAGGCTCATTTCGTGTCCGCGCCGTAGATTTTTCGTGAAAACATCGGGATAAAATCATAAAACAAGTGTTTCGTAATAATATATGTAATTTAATTATCAATCTCTTTAATACAATATTTACAGAGTAGTATAATGGTGACAGAATAGATAAATCACAAGCTACCACAGACCCTTGCTACATGCGATAAACTTGTGATTTATCTATTCTGCAACCATTATAATACTCTGTGTAAATATTGTATTAAAGAGATTGATAATTAAATTACATATTAATACGAAAAACTTGTTTTGAGATTTTATCCCGAAGTTTTTACGAAAAATCTATGGCGTGGACCGGAATTGCACCTTCCTTATGTTTTATTTAGAGTAGCTTTTGATGGCGCCATCTGTTGACAGTATATAGAACTACATTTCGCGTATGCGCAGTAAAACATTATTTCATACAAATGCTGACATTTCCAGTAATATTCAAATTTTCCAATTCAAATTTTAATACAATGTTCCTTTCATGTATTGCCAAATATTCTATAACTTTCGTACAATTCAAAGAAAATTCTGCATGTTATAACAAGAAAAACATGCGGAGTTTCAAATTTTCAATTTAAATACTGATTTTTACTTATATTCTTATAAATATTTTTATTATTCCACTTTAAGTCCTAGTAATACTCTTCAGCTCTTTGAAATGACACCAGAATCAGTCTTCCAGCTAAACGCGTTTCCACGCTACACTTATTTATAACCATTACATAAAGCCAATTCATAACAATCACGCGAATTCGCCTACACTGGTATGATGACGTCACAGGTAAAACAAATACTATGCGACAAACTCTTACAGATATGATCTATCCATTGTGGAGTCGCCATTCTTTTCGCATTATTAGTCTCGTAGTTATTAGCGATTCAAATCTGACGCTATTTTGTCACACAAGAAATTCCGATCGACTATCACTGTAACGAGCGGAAAGACGTATTCACGTCAAAATAATTTTCCAGAAGGCTTCTGAAGGGAGTTGGCCTATATATGTGTTGTAGGACAAAAATCAAGATAGTTTAAGTTAAACAAACTGGACTGTCACAAAATATGGCATGTGTTATTCAAATGCAAGCTGAAAATAAATTTTTAAAAATTTATCATTATTAATTCTTAAAAATTACTTTTTAAAAAATTTGCAATAAAATATGTAGCGTACAAAATGAAAGCATAACTGAGGTCTTACTTATGATTTATATATCTACAAATAAGTAAGGAATAATACTAATATCATCTCTTTAGATATTTTTTCTTTTGTATAATTATAAACGTGCTCATTTTTATTTTTCTGAAGTGATGGCAACACTCTCATATTTGGATTTATTGTTTACAAATATTGCCTTTATTCAATTTTCTTCAAATTATCATTGAAATTCGTTGAATGGTAAGCACAATCCATTATTTTACAAATTCACCTGATTTTCTATTATATTTGCCATAATTGCTTCTACTAAAATATTCTTTGTTTTGCATTCTATAAGTTTCAAAAACTTATTTATATTTTTTTATATTTATGTGAAATTAAAAATATTTAAATTTCTAAGACATAGTTCAGATTTGTAAGATGATTTGATTCAGGTATTTGGAATTCGAAATCTAATTGTCTTATACTAATCACAGCCAAGTGCTTTTGTGTTGGAATTCCATGATCAGAGTTATTTTTACTTAAAACTCATATCAACTTCGTGAAACCTTAATTATATATAATTGAGGAAAGAGATGTGTATATTGATACATTTTTAAATGTTTTAATTCACCGAATGTATAATTTTATTCATTATAACCTTGAAACTTTTAAACACGTATCCACTTAAAATACTTGATAGTTTTCGAGAAAGTTGAAGATTTTTTTAATATTTAAAATTAATCATATCGTTAAATTATATAATCTCCTCATATCGTATTGTTAAGCCTTAAGATCGGGTGCGGTTTCACGCCAAGCTCGCCAAAATTGCGCAAACCTATAAAACGCTCACAAAATTCCACTATCTTGGATAGCCACAAATTGCTCTTTTTAAATTTTCTTGATTCCGACATTTGGCGAGAAATCGCTAAAAAAATTACACCTTTGGCGATTGCCCCATAAGGTTAAGTCTAGATGTTAATTTTTGTAAAAAATCTGAAAATAAGACTTCAAATTACGGAGTAACAGGCATCTCGGTACTTACGTATTATCTCTTCAGCCATAAATGTCAGCTTCGCATCCCGCCAAGTTCAAGCAATCATTGGGTGTATTATCGGTGCAAATTTGATATACGACATCAACTGGCGATAATTTTTGGCGACTTTTTCAACACCTTCAATATAGGACCCCATTGACAATATTTTGTTTTGGCGACATAGCGATACGATATTCGGTTAGGCAACAAAAAGTCGCCAATACATGATTATCACCAGTGATGCCTATTTTGCCAGTTTGCCAGAACTCTCAAATCTGTTCCGTATCATCCCCTTCTGCCATTTTCTAAAAGCAAAACTATAGCCAAACAGCTATCAAACAACTATTACTCCATGTTTCGAGATACCTGTGACGACTTTCAAACCCAGGGATAATACGGAAATTACATTCCCTGTTTATCAACTCTCGTCAAAAACTTAGACCAAACTATCGCCAAAATATCTGTGCGAGTGTCAAGGTAGATGGAAAACAATCAGTATATGAAACACCAAAATCTCAAACATTCCCTTAAACGGCGATTTTGACTAAGAAATAGAAAAGCCATTATCTCTCTTTTAAAGTCATTTTATGATTATATATATGTTCTATTTCGACCAACCATCGTTATTTGTATTCTCTGACATTATCAACAAAATTTACGGTCACTGGTGAGGTTATATAATAGGGTAAGAAAGTATAAGGAGTTCCGAGGAAAGGCAGGTTAGTAAAATCCTAATCGCATAGTTTTTAACAGTGTTTGGAATTAGGAAACAGAAATAAAATGCCTGTTATTGAAGAAACGGTACTTTTCCGTTAGACGGGCGCAAGCGAAAAATCGCCAAATAATGTAAAATTCCGCCAAATTTCTTACAACCATTCTCTAGGCGACTTGGCTCACGTTTGGTTCACAATTCGCTACATTTGCGCCCGGGTGACGGAAAATCGCTTCGCCTAGCTACTTGGCTCGCGTTTGGTTCACAATTGGCGACATTTGCGCCCGGCTAACGGAAAATCGCTTCGCTCTTGGCGCCTTGGCTGTTCACAATTGGCGACATTTGCGCCCGGCTAACGGAAAAGTACAGAAGAAACTTTATCGCTTCTAAGGTTAAAAGCGTAAACTTGCAGCTCATGAAGGTCTAACCTGTGTTTTTCTTTCTTAGATGTCAAAGCAGAATGCGACTACAGAGTATTTGAAATCACTTAAAATTCAAGAAGCAGAAAATAAAATGCAGCATGATTTGGATAGACTTTTAGAGCTTTGCCCTAGTGAAGAAACTAAGCAATATCGTGAGCTTTTTCAAAGTTTTATGACATTATTTAAAAGATTTCTAGTGAAAAGCGAAAAAGTTCAATGGCAAGAAATACAGTCTTTACCACCGGAATATTTAATTGACTATAATAGTTTCAATATCCCTGGAAAGGATATTGTAAAAGGAATGCTTGATAAGCTAGTTGTAGTGAAATTAAATGGTGGACTAGGTACCACTATGAAATGCATGGGTCCGAAAAGTTTAGTACCAGTTCGCAACGACTTGACGTTTCTGGATCTCACTATTCAACAGATAGAAAGCCTGAATACAGAATATGAAGCCAATGTGCCTTTGGTTCTTATGAATTCATTCAATACCAGAAATGCGAGTGAAAATGCGTTAAGAAAGTACCGCAACCTCAACATAAAAATTTATACATTCATGCAAGACAAATATCCTCATATAAATGCAGAGAACTTTGAACCACTGCCTCGCTCTTTTGAAAATGACGAACCGTTCTGGTACCCACCGGGCCATGGCAATTTTTATGAAGCTTTTGGCAGATCTGGTCTTATTAAGAAGTTTAAGGAAGAAGGAAGACAACTTTGCTTTGTGTCAAACATCGACAATTTGGGAGCTACTATAGATTTTGCCATCCTTAATTTTTTGTTAAACTCTTCGAAAACTAATGAACCCAATTTTCTGATGGAAGTAACGCACAAAACCCCAGCTGACGTGAAAGGAGGGACTCTTGTTCTGCATAATGACAAGATTAAGCTTTTGGAATATGCAGAAGTACCGTATGAGCACATTGATGAATTCAAAGGCGCAAGGAAGTTTAAATATTTTAACACAAACAACTTATGGATGAAACTAGGGCCAATTATCAACTTAACAAACGATGATAAATTGGTATTAGGTGTGATCGAAAATAAGAAGAGAATGGCAAGCGAAAGAGGTATTTTCGACGTGATTCAACTGGAGACACCTATCGGTGCTGCTATTCAGTCCTTCCCCGGAGCATTAGGCGTTGTTGTACCAAGAAGCAGATTTCTTCCTGTTAAAACCACCTCGGATCTTTTTCTTCTAAGAAGTAACGTGTACATATTGGAGAATGGTAAAATAGTTATGAATCCTCTAAGGTCTTTTCCTTCGGCTCCTCTTGTAAGACTTGGTGACGAGCATTTTGGCGATTATCGAGACATTGACAAAAGATTTGCAAAGATCCCGGATTGCATTGACCTGCATCATCTGACAGTTTCTGGAGACGTGACTTTCGGAAAAGATGTGAGTTTTAGTGGTAATGTCACAATTATTGCTAACCACAAAGAAAGAATTGATATTCCCCAAGGATCCAAACTGCAAGGAAAAATTGTAACAGGATGCCTTAGAATTGTAGATTATTAATTTTAAACGTATAGAATAATTTTGGCTTACTTTGAGAGAGACATTGTCATTATTTGCTTATTTCCAACAAACACTGAGATACGCTCTAATATACAAATAAATTAAATAAAAAGATCTCTTAAAACCCCACTTTTGTTAGTGTTCTAAAATGTAAAAATATTTTTGTTTTCAATATTTTTGGCTTTTCAGTCTTTTAATTTGTAAGTCATCCAGTTGAACACTACGTAATCTTCAAATCATGTTTTCTAAAATGAACTACCATGTGGCGCAACTTGCATGAATTCAAAATTTTATTAAATAAATCAATTAGCGGATAAATTAGTCTGAAAATAGTAAAATTTAATTTCATTAAAATGACAGACTCTCATCTGAAAATCATAACTCCACATGTACAATAAAAGTGATATTACTGAATGTTTATACTTCAAAATAATAGTGAAATCGTAAATGAAGTTTTTAAGTTAGTGTCCAAAGAAAGAATAGTTTCCTGATTTCAACAGTGAAGAATGATATGATTCAATCATTTGATTAAATGATAAATTTAAGTTTTGGTAATTTGGGTACGGCTTCGATATACGGCATTACTGGCGAGATTTTGTAATATTGGCGACTATGTGGTTAAAGTTAAGTTTAAGGTAGCGAAATTCTCGTTTTCTGGAATTTTTTTTTAAAAACCTAGATTCATAACATTCAATGAAAAAGCGAAGGTACAAGGTTCCCGCTTTGCTGAAAGCGAAGTCGCTGATGTTTTTTTAAGTTTAAAAAATTTACTCGGAACGGCTATGCATGAGAATAATAAAATGTTCAACATAACAGTTGCGATGTTTGTTTAGGCAACACAACCGATGCCATGTTTGTTTATGCATTTAAAAAGTCACCAAAATAACAAAATATCAAAATTGATACCGTATATCGAAGCTGTCATAGTGTAACTTCGGTAATTACTAATATAATAGCCCAGATCCTCCGGTAACGCTTTGACGTCACCAACAATAAAACTCGCGCCATAGCACTGCGAGATGTTAAACAGCATTATTTCATTGCTAGAGAACATAAATTTCAGTAATTTTAAATTTAAAAGAGTAATTGTAGTTCTAATTTCAACTTTAACAGCTCTAAAATAGTAGAATGAAATTTTCTATCGATGGAATAAAATTTATCTCGCTATGATCAATAGTTCCCGAGAAATTTTAAATTATATTAATCATATGTTTCAAATTAATTTCCGTTTTTTAATAGAAAGTAGTAAATTACGTCAGTGGTATATCATGCACGTGATATAGTTTGGACGCCAAATTCTATCTGAATGCAATCGTGGCGATGTTGTTTTCTTGCCAAGAATTAAATTAGCCATCAGTGACGTGAATTTACCATTCGTTCTCAACCGCCGCCAGTTCCCGTTAATTCCAGCTTTCACGATGACTATCAACAAATTTAGGGGCAAACTTTCAATCATGTAGGAATTTATCTCGATGAGCCTGTCTTTTCACATGGGCAGCTCTATGCTGCACTTTCAAGGTCTAGGATTCCCAATCACGTTAAAATTTACACAAAGACATCTGAAGTACAAGGAAAATTATTAAACAACGAAAAATACTTCTCACGGAATGTTGTTTACCAAGAGGGTTTTTGAATAAAGAAATATTTAAATAATATGTAAATAAAAAAAAATATTTCCTGTCATAAATCATATGTTTATTTTATTTTTTTTCAATCAATGTTAAACATTTCTCTCGCATATATATCTATTTAAACATGCCAAATTTGAAGGGAAATCTCTCGAATGAAGAGGCAATTTGCACCCGTCAAACCATGACAGATGATTTTCTAGTTAGTAATAATGTCATTTTCGGTATGTGATACAAAAATGTTCTTAGATTTAATGACTCTTGGAAAAAGTTACGTGATTTACGACAGCTATTTTTACCTTAGCTTTGAAAAACAGAAAAATAAGGTGTGCGGAAGTTGCTCATCTACGCTGACTATAGTATTTGTGAAAATGTCCACTATAAATTTTTTCATGGAAAATAGTAAATTTTATTATTAATATTCATTTTCAAAAAAAATAGATACTCAGCACGGGCTTCATAACCGACACGTTCGCCTCACACAGATAAAATCTCTTGTAGGTCTGAAAATTGGCGATTGAATTGAGAGGGCGAACCTTGGCGATGGGTGTGAGTGGGCTTTGTATTAGTTGAGAGAAAGGATGTCGACAGCAGAAACAGTATATAGGATAATATGGCTGTGTTGATAAAATCGTTAACCTTGTCAGCATTATCCTATTGGCACTGTTTTAAAATATATTTAAATGTTGCTTCTAACTTACATTTTAAGTAAACAACGTGTTTGAACGTAAACTGAGCTTGATATGTCAAAAATCTGAAAAGTTCTTATAATACCTTATTTATCTCAATAGTCTTCATATAAATCAAGAAAACTGGTAGTTGAGAACAGAAATGCTGTACAGGATGGAATTCTCGTTACTTGAATCTTAAGGTATCCGACTGGTTTAAAATCGTCGTTTTCGATGAAATTATTAAAAATATTTTTATGACTTAATTTTGAAGCCTGTTCAACCAGCTTTCTAAAACTGTCTCTCTTTTTACTCTACGTGAATTACAAATGGAGTTACAACTGTTTTATTACCGAATTGTAAGCATTATTTTATGCTGCATGAAAACTTTAAATGCGTTTTCTGAGAAATGATATTTTTGAGGAAAACTGTCGACCGTAACAATGATTTCTCATAAAGTTATTCAAGTATTGATATGGAATCTTCTGAGATTCTTTTCTGTAATATGCTTGATGTTTTCCTCTAAAAACTAAGATCAATTTTATAAAATCAAGTATTATTTTTAAGTGCTTAAATATAAACGAAAAGCATTTTTTATGAAAAATTACCAGTTTAGTAACTATGTTCAGCTATATCTCAAAACTATTTTGAAGTACAAGAAATATTTTAGAGCATAACACAGATAACTGTCATAAAAATGTATTCCTACAAGGATTTATGTATATTTAGAATATGATTTTCTCTATGGCTGTTAGCGCAAGGCAAATATTTTAGTCATTTTTCTTCAAATTTCTCAGTTTTTTTAGAACAAATATTATTTTGAAAACCTAATTTTACAATATTTTCGTAGTTTTAAAACATATGCAGTTGAAAAATAAAATTAAAAAATATATATATAAGTTATTTTTCAAAAAAATGTCTCCGGACACAGTCGGATACCTTAACACACTTTCCTTTCGTTTATTTATGTGCTTATTATTTTCATCTCATTTTGCAATGTAGACTACTTTACTAGTAACTTAAAATTATAAAATGTTCAAATAAGGTTTTATTTTTAGAATTAATTGGAAATTTTTTCCAAAACGTACTCAGTCTTTATCTAAATAAGAAATTTCATCTGTGTATTTCTGATTCTTAATATCCCTCTACTAATGTTTGATATAGTTAGCACTAATAAAACATATTTCCAAGAATGAAAACAATTAATTTCTTTGGTAAAAGCTTTCAGTTTCATTGGTTTTCATTTTATTTAAGGGGAGTTGGAACCCCAAGTCCATTAACCCTAGCCCTGTTACTTCGATGAAACTTTTTTTAAAATCAGTTATATATTCATGTTTGAAATTTTTTATACAAGTAAAGCACATTTTTCTCATTATACTAAAATGATTTTTTAAAATTCAAAAATTTGTTTTTTACAAATTTTTTTGTGTCAAAACAAAAAATTTTAAATTGGCCACTTCGATGTACCTTTTCTGAAAATCTATTATAGATACATGTTTGAAATTTTTTATAAAAGTAAAGTACACCTTTCTCATTATACTCAAAAGGGCTTGGTAAATTTTTATTTTTTAAAAAATTTTCAAAATATTTAATTAGACGTAATGAAATTTTACAGTATTTCGACAGAAAAAAAATGTAAAAAATAAAGTTTTGAGTTTTTTTGAGAAAAGCTCATTTCAATATAATAAGAAATGTGTACTTTACTTGTATAAAAAATTTCAAACATGAATCTATAACAGTTTTTGAGAAAACGTGCATCAAAGTAACAGGGTTAGGGTTAACTGACTTAGGGTTACAACTCCCCTTAAACTTTTTACAAATTTTTTCAAGTTCAGGAATTAGATAATTCTCTTGGTGCATACATTTCGAAAATATTTTTCGCTACATTTTGAGTCTCTTCTAAATAAGCCATAGTTTGTTGGGTATGTAAAGATACATTAAGTCATATCTCTTGCAAACATATGCACACTAAGGAAAACCAATCTAGAAGGCAACAGGACTTCAATTTTAAATGGAAGTTTATAAGTATTTTTTGGTTATTTCATCTCCAACAGCTGATATCTGAACGACAATATGATTCGGATGTTAATGGTGATTATAATTACATGAATTTACTTTATATACAAAACTACTTAATTTAAAAACCTCTGGACCAAAAATGTGCCTATATTTCTAAACGACTTCCTGAAAAATGGCTCGTCTAAGATAGACATTATAACATCAAAACAACATTTTCAAGAAAATTCCGAGAATAAACTTTTTCAACATATTTGGCTAAAACCTGCGTTCAGATCAATCATTTAAAAACGTCTTAGCGGAACAACTTTTCTCAAAAATTGTTTTGCGACAAAAAGATGATTAGAACTTTATATTCTTTTAATGGTTGCACTCCCAAAATTCATCAATGTCAAACCTACTTTAGTCTTTAAAATTTAATGTTGCTTCTTGTCACGCAAGCATGCTCATATAAAATTTATGTTTTCTCTACTCAACATGTACATTGCTACTGCTTCATCAAGAAAAGAATCAAGAAAAGCAAAATGGTTTAGAACTGAAAAATGTGCTTGTGATAGTAAAGCTTCTCAAAAAGTAATATTCATTTCTCATATGGACTTTAAGAAAATTTTATTTTTGTATTAAACTATCTGTTCTTATTTTAGTTTCAATAGTTTTTTTTTCTTATTTTGTTATGCTCTTCCCTAGTAGCACAAAGGTAGTGTACAATATTCCACGATATTGAACAATATTCGCAATATTTTTTTAATATTGTACAATATCATATAATATCGAACAATATTGTACAATATTGGGCAACATGTTGTGCTACCTGGGTTTTATACCATTTCTTCTTCTCCTTTGAGATTTCATGTCATTTTTAGAGCTCGAGTTGCATAAAGGGACACATTACCTTCCAAACATTTTTTCTATTATTGAAAAAGTTTTGATTGTATTGAGACTTAACACTTATATAAATCCATCTTGAAGAGAAAAAATCCATTTTGATTTGCTTGTTTAGTTGAAATTTAAATCTTTTAAAGAAAAATTTAATTTTTTAAAATATCCCTGCTACTTTTTCAAATATGAATAATTTTGTTTCAAATTTTATTTGTTGATTTACTGAAATATATTACACAAAACTATGCATGGATTTTAAGGTCTATCTAATATTCGCTTAAATATAGAGATTCTACTGAATTATATGGAGAAATTTAGCATTACCTCATTTTATATCTTACATTTAAAAAAAACTAAGCAACTGAATGCTTTTTGTATGCAAAGATTTATCATATACATAACGATAAACGTGTACAAAAGATTTGAAAACTCAATCATAAAAATGAAAAAACCTTAGCATTTTTGAAAACATGAAAGTGGAGAAAAGTCCGACATGGAGAATAAACCATTTAAAGTTGTCATTTGCGCAAGTTTTTCATTAGTCATCATAAATGAAAATCTAAATAACTTCTGAAATATTAAAGATACAAATTTAAAATTTTGATACACTAAGTAGAACGATAAGAGCAACGAAATAAGCTAATAAAATGAAAATTGTTAGGTTGATAATTTTTGGGGTAATGTATCCCCTTAACCTGAAAATCACTGAATCAGCTTAATCCCACTCCATTTTGACCATTTTAAAAAATGATTAATTTTAAGCTACAGTTTTGTAAGTTCATATGTTACAATAATAACTATATTTTCGTTTGTTTCGGTCTTTCATTCAAAGAAAAAACTTTACTTCTTAAGTCCTGAATATGATGAACATTTTGAAACATTTTTTTTTACAAATTTATTGTACACATAAGAAGTAATTGCAATAATAGTTAAATAGAGTATGTTTACTAACAGCAGACTGTAACTTCAGGGCCTACGGTAAGATCGAGTTAACTTTACAGTATGGCTAGAGGCGAGATTCGCTAATCTAGTCGATGAGGTAGTCAGTACATGGAACCATTGATACTCAAGTGCTTCATATTAACTAGTACGATGTTACATTACTCGGCTTCTCAACCTATCATGCCTGCATTTCCACATACAGTAGAACCCCGGTAGTCCGGACGAATTCAGGCACATGGACGTCCGGATTAGCGGGATTTCCGGATTAGTGAGGTTTTTACGAGGTAAAACACTTTTTTCAAAAATTGTATGTATAGGTACTATTGCATATTTGTATGAACTAACATTGTATGGATAAATTGAATGAACATGATATTTACATACATAATTACTACATATGCAAGTGAATGAACATAATCAGTGTCCAAAAAAAGTCAGTGATTTTTCTTTGCGCCGCCGTTCCAATTTTTAATTGAAATGCGCGGTCTCTTAAACGTCTGAGGAACATTAATTTTCTGTGCTTCAAAATTTTGCTCTTCAGCCCACTGTAATGAAGTATTGAATGCCGCCCCAGCCTTAGAATGAGAAATTTTTATGGGGTTCACAGGGGTGACGTCGTCATCATCATCATCTTCTGCTGTTACTGTCCTGATAATTTCGTCGTATGTTAAAATTTTATTTCGAGCCAAACTGTCGTCAGCCTCAGCAGCCCACTAGAGGACTTCAGTATTAGACATCGTGTATATTAGGTTCGTGTAGTATTAGGTTCGTGTTTTGTAATTGGTTAATGAGTGATGCAAGCTGAATTTCTTCAGTTTGCACATTTTCTTCAACTTCAGATTCAATGAAATTGGGAAGCAAATTTTTCCACGACTTGTTGATCAGCAACGTAGACACAGATGCTCAACAGTTAGCAAGACTGAACACGACATCTTTTAAATTTACATTTGTCTGTGTTTTTTCCAAGTTTTCATTGCGCAGAGGATCATTGAGAATCGCCGTAAGAAGGAACTTGCGATATCCCAGCTAGATATTTTGAATAACATTTTGATCCATGGGTTGGATCAGTGCAGGATTCGGGTTTGCATCATTCTCCATGGACCGTCCTGTTTACCGAGGGTTCCGAATTAGCGCGTACCCGGATTGCCGGGGTTCTACTGTATATCAGAAGTACTCCATTGTGAGTAATGCAGAGCTGGTCACAAAGTAAAAGAAAGACTACTTTATGACAAATTTAATAAAACAACAACTAAATTAAAATCATGAAATCATTATACTGCTAGCTATCAATTGATACAAAAAGAAGAAGAGAATGAACAGTAGCAATCAGTCCTTAAATACTGCAACAGGCTTGTCGCTATTGGTCGATGGGTGACATCACAAAGAAGGGGGATGCGTGCCGTTAGCACGAAAGGGAACAGTTCCCCATTCTCCAGGGACAAGAAGAGCTGGGTGGATTTAGGAAACATAAAAATATAAGCCCGTTTTATACAATGACTTATATAACAATACACCAAACTATTTCACATACTACACCCAAAAAAAGGGTGGAATTTAAATACAACTCAGGATAATCCTGAGTAATTACATTATTACAAAGGAAGCGAAATTAATTGGACTCTTCCAACCTGGGTGGTCATTTACACCCCACTCCACACCCTGCTATAACCTTCCCTTAAGGCGCACGGAAATGGGCTGTGGTTGGCAAAAATAATTGGACCCCCTACCGCGCTTATCTACTAAGTGATCTCAGAGCCTCACCTCCCCTCAAAAGAAGCCAACCGCCTCAGACTGCCCTTTGTCGATGTTAAGGAGAAATTTTTAGACCGCCTGGAACCACCTCGCTTGATATGAGAGGCTTAAGAGAACTGTCAGGTCACGTGGAAGTTTCTGAGTTAAGTTTACAGATGGGGAATTCACCTTCGTCCAATAGAGACAAGAGTTGCTAACCGACATGCATGTAAAGCCAAAATCACAGTTAAGACAATCAAGCGTTTCTAAGCGACGTTATATCAAAGTGATATAATAAATCGAAAATATTTCTTTAGATTAAAACCAGTTGGAATGTTTTTATGTTTCTTAACCGTGGACGGCAAATAGTTCAATTCAAAACCAACAACTTAGAGCCGATAATCGAAAAACGAATCCGTGTCTCCAGTTGGTACACAACAGGCCATGTAAAATTGGGAAATTACTCAAAACCTTCTCAATTCGAAAAGCTTAAGTCTATGGATACGGGACCGTCCCATACGTCCCTTCAAGCAAAAGACGATAGCCGTCCGAAACGTCCGAATGCCACTCTGAAATTTCCATCCCTTTTCGTTAAGTGTGATTGCCTTCACATCCGCGGCGCGTGCTTTCTTCGATAGAGTGGCTCGCCTTGATGTGTTTGGGGAAGAGAGGAGTTTTCTTGCAATTCGTGTAATGCCAGCTGTCATTGTGGTTTTTGAGGGGGAAAGTGAATTTTCCTTATCTTTGATAGAGGAGCTCAGACTTTCCTATATTTTGAGATACCTTTATTTCAATGGCCTTAGGAATCAGAGGGTAAAGAATCGAGCCTTTGAAACGCATTTATTAACTAAACAATCGAATTGCTTTTATTTCATTTTTGGCTGAAAACCCCATTGTGGTACAGGCACAAAAAAGGTTAATTGTTCAGGTACAAGTCTTTATAACTTTTGCCTGATCTTTGTGAAGAGAAACTTTTTGGTCAAATCTGAGACTTAAGAGTTCAAGAAACAACAGATCAAAGGCAATTGCTATCAGAAAAGGAAAAACGTTCTCAAAAGCGTTTTGAATAAAACTCAATAAATTATATTGGACTGAAACCTTTACATATATCAAATCAAACCTTTACATATATAAGCCGAAAAAAGCTGATGATACCAAAATGAAATTAAACTTACATTGATTGAGGATACAGAAGGAGCTAATAGAAGACGGAACCTTCCAACAGTTGAACCGAATGCCAGTCGTTTTTGAATCCAGTAATGAGAGCTAATTCAGAGGACCACATTGTTTAAAGTTGGGAAACTGATGCAATTCCAATATTACGAGTTATCAGTTCGCTATATGATCAGTCGGTCTACCCACTTCTATTTCCTATTGTTCCCATGGGATTCGGATGAACGGTGCAATATTACGCAACTTCGATTCAACTTATAACGGTGATCCGTGAAGGCTTTCGGATTTTTAATGCAAGTGAAAATCTCTTATATAATCTCTGTAATATGTAGCTTATGTTTTCTTAAAAGATGAAATATATCATTTAAACTTCAAAATAGTTGCGATTTCAAATTTCGCTATTTTGTGGCATATGCTATATGCAAAATGGTTATTGCGGTATAAGTTCCATCCAAAAAATGAAAGGAAGTGATAACGAGCGTCTTTTTACAACATACTATATTTTGCTGGTATACATATGAACGATTTCAACTCTAAACTGTGCCCAATGGATAATTTCTAAACGTGACCCAATGAATAATTTCTAAACGTGACCCAATGGATAATCTCTAAACAAGACTCAATGGATAATTTCTAAACATGACCCAATGGATAATTTCTAAACATGACCCAATTGATAATTTCTAAACATGACCCAATTGATAATTTCTAAACATGACCCAATGGATAATTTCTAAACGTGACCCAATGGATAATTTCTAAATGTGACTCAATGGATAAGGTCTAAACCGTAGAGATAGGCATATACTTCCAAATTGGAGAAATGTTTTAAATGAAATAAAGAATTAAATTTTATCTTTTTTGAGCACATAATCATACTGCTGAAAAAAATTACGAAGTCTTAATGGTTTTACAGCCTGCAGGTCGTATTAGTCATATTTCGTAAAATCTTCTTGACTCTAATATTTTAAACAAAAAAGCACCACACTTCGGCGACTTAAACTGGCCGAAGTATGAAGCTTTGAATATTACTGGTTTTCACCATTTCTATGGCCACCTCCATGAAGATCTTGTAATCAACGCGGCTTTTGATTGGTTTAAATTTATGAAATTCAAGGCTCCATAACTCGACCAGTTTTGGTCGCAGGAGAGTGGGACTTTTTTTAAACATGTCGGTATATCAAGGTATAAATACGAAATAAGGGCCGATTTAATTGTGAAACAGTTAAAAATACGAAAAATTCCAAAAATAATAACACACAAAGAGGAGAAATAAGAATCCGGTGGATGACGTCATCAGAGGCCATTCATCCATGCAGATTCAAAATCAGAATAGGTTTTCTGTAGAGGAAAAAGACTTTCAGGTCCAAATTTAATTTGAATTTCCCTCTAAGGCTTGAACCCATTCCGGAATAAATTGGATAGAAAATAATTTATCCGTAAAGAAGAAATTCAAAACAGTCTTTTAAACATAGTCTAAAAAGAAGGGCGCAAAATGTCTTACCTCTTAAGAAGCCAATTTTGTTTGTAGGTATGCGCGCCTATTTCCTTCTAGTGAGGGAAACACTAACTAAAAGCTAAAATATTTTTCAATTAATCTTAATTTATTAATAGGTGCGCACACCTATAAACATAGTTGGCTTTGGAAAGTCGCTCTTTCTTTTTCCATTCCACTACTTAAAAGGTAAGACATTTTAAGCACTTCTTTTTAGACTATGTTTAAAAGACTGTTTTGAATTTCTTCTTTGAGGATCAATGTTTTTCTTTCCAATTTATCCCGGAATGGGTTCAGGCCTTAGAGGGAAATTAAAATTAAATTTGGAACTTAAGGTCTTTTTCCTCTACAGAAAACTATTCTGATTTTGAACCTACATGGATGAATGGCCTCTGATGACGTCATCCACCGGATTCTTATTCCTCCTCGTTGTTTGTTATTATTTTTGTATTTTTGTACTTATAACTCTTTCACAATTAAATCTTCCCTTATTTCGTATTTATGTCTTTGTACTTCGCAATTTTTCCTGGATGTTGCAATACTTGCGCACACCAAATAAATAGCTTCTATTATTGTTGATTTGTCTTTTTTAGATATCCAATCAGTATATCAAGAACATTTTACTAAATATGGCTAATAGGACAGGGAGAATGCATTAAAACTTAGACTTCGTAATTTCTTTCAATAGTACACATTGCTTCATACAACATAAAATATAATTCGTTACGTCATTTAAAAAAAATTTCTATTTGGCAGTAAATGTCTATCTCTAAACATTTAGAAATTAACTATTGGACTACGTTAATAGTGGGCATC
The DNA here is from genome assembly GCA_013235015.1 of Araneus ventricosus. Taxonomy (NCBI): domain Eukaryota; kingdom Metazoa; phylum Arthropoda; class Arachnida; order Araneae; family Araneidae; genus Araneus; species Araneus ventricosus. The sequence continues at coordinate 63,573 of BGPR01001341.1, read as the reverse complement.
TGTATATAGATACGACTTATTAATCTAGTGCTTCTTTTAATGCATTTGTTTTGGATGTAATGTATTTTTATTTTATTTCACGATTTTAATATCTTTTTATCCAATATAGGCCAAAATTGGAGGTGGATTTGTTGGAAAACTTCCATTCACTTTTGCCACACACAGACACGCTTTTCGTTTTTATTTGTTTGAAATTTTCTTTTCTTTATTTCATTTAGTATCAGAATTCTTTTCTTTATTTCTTTAAGCATAAAAATTTCCTTTGTTTTTCCTTTAAGTATAAAAATTTCTTTGAGTATTCTTTTCTTGCGGCGTTATTCTTATTTTTGTTCTTACTCTCATCTTCCTTTCTGTATATTTCCCTTCATTTTAAAACTGAATTTAGTAGTTCCTTTTTTTTCTATTTTTATTTCATGTTCTCAACTCTTTCTTCGTTTGCACTTTCTTCTTAAAGTAAAATTTTCTACCATCACCAAAGTTTTTCCTGTTTTTTTCTACAGTTTTCGGCCTTGGTTACTTTCGACTGCTTTATTTGAATCAAATTTTTTATATTGCCTTTCTATCATTTTTAGTCTCAGCGATTCAAAAACTTTCTTATATTCAGCATTTGTAGAGAACTCAATGGTTCAACCGTTCCCAGAATATTGGTTGCTTGAATTGTCTGGATGATCGGCAGGTGGCGTCATGTTCGCATGTCCGCCCGGTGTCTCGAAACCGGGCTTTTTTAATTCACAGAATTTGGTCTTATATTATTACAAAATCGTTCTGTGGGTGTATGGTGTAAACAGTCCAACACGCAGGATAACGGATGATGAAGGTTTATTCAGAAACTAGAAAATCACCTGTCATGGTATGACGGATCGAAATTTCCTCTTCATTCGAGAGATTTTCCATCAAATTTGACGTGTTTAAACAGATATATATGCGAGAGAAATGTTTAACATTGATTGAAAACAAATAAAATAAATATATGTTTTATGACAGGAAGAATGTATTCTTTATTTACTTATTATTGACATATTTCTTTATTCAAGAAACCTCTTGGTCTAAAAACATCTAGAAAATCTAGTAGATATAATCTAGATAGATAGAAAATCTACTAGATATAATCTAGATAGATAGAAAATCTACTAGATATAATCTAGATAGATAGAAAATTTAGTTTCAAAACAAAGCACTTCTCTGCATGTCAAACGTTGCCAAAAAATATTATCAAATTATATCATCACGATTGCAATAAATGATGAGATGTATCGTGGCGTCCAAACTATATCACGCGCAAGATATACCACTGACCTAATTTACTATTTTCTACTGAAAAACGGAAATTAATTTGAAATATATGATTAATATAATTTAAAATTTCTCGGGAACTATTGATAATAGCGAGATAAATTTTATATCAATCGATAGAAAATTTTATTTCACTATTTTAGAGCTGTTAAATTTGAAATTAGAACGACAATTACTCTTTTAAATTTAAAATTACCGAAATTTAGGTTCTCTAACAATGAAATAATGCTGTTTAACCCTTTACCTACTGACGGTACTTTAAAGTACTGCTTTAGTCACGTTCATACCTTCGCAATATGGCCGTTTTTCCTGACAGTATTCACAAGAACACGGAGAATGGAGTTTCAATAACAAACAGTAAATGGCAGCTGAAGGCAGAAAGTAAAATTTCTCAATTATTAATTAAATTAATTAAGTTATTTTAATTAATTAAAAAAGTGTTTTCCTCATTCCCAGGGTTATTCTGCATACAAAAATTATCTAATGATTAAAAAACAAAATTAAAAAGTTATTAAAAGTAGGTAAATTCGGTAAATAAAGGGTTAACCTCTCGCAGTGCTATGGCGCGAGTTTTATTGTCGGTGACGCCAGAGCATTACCAAGAGATCTGGGCTATTATATTAGTAATAAGCAGGAAAGCATGTATCACAGGTAACAGGACACAATAGATCTTGCACAGATTAGCAGCGTAAACAGACAATAATTCACGGGTGACAACAGTTCAGTAATTTGAGATTTAGCAACACAGTCAGCAAATCACTAATAACGATAATAACAGCACTTTCAATAGCGCTCAGCTCACCAGCTTTCTAGCTCACACTGCAGACGAAACTCCAAAGTTCCTCCAGTCGATAAAAACACCCTGATACACAATACCGCTCGGCGTCTAACAGCTTACTAGCTCGCACAGCGGATAGAACTCCAAAAAGAGATTCCAAAGTCGTTCGCACTCCAAGGCGATCCCAGTCGATCAATACGTTCAAAGTCGATCAACATTCGCTCCCTCAATAATCCAAGCGCACTCCTTATATAGTCTCCCCGACAGGACTTGATGTCACATGGAGTTTTCTCGTACATTCAAGCGTATTTTCTTTCCTAATAGAGATATCGAGAAAAGTGTAACATTTTCTGGAATCATCGATTTGTCGCCAAGATCGCCAAATTTGTCGCCAAGGTCAGGGGTCCAGACCCGGCTCCTGCCAGTATCCCATACTTACCCCTGTAAAACTCTCTACCCAACCATAAGACTAACATTGCTGGGAAGCGACTTTCCATGCTTGTAGCAATATTTTTCCGCGTTGTCCTCGAGAAGGCGGATAAACCATCTTGGAGAAAAATTAGAAAAATTTGGAATATGTATAATTACTAATTTTAAACTATACATTTATTTCAGTTCTAAAATCTTAAATTTAAGTATAGGAACTAGGAAATGCAATACTGGACATTTCATCAGCATAAAATCTTTTCCAAGTCAGCGTTAGAAATGTTGAATATTCATTAAACAATTAGACGAAAACGAATTCATCTTAGAATTGCCATTAGATTCGAATTTGTGTTGAAACTCATCTAGGAACTGCTATTAAAGTTCCGTATTGAAATACAATGATGATTTATACTCATGTCGAACGCTGCACTCGCAATAATTAATCATTGGCATTTGTTTTCGCTTCTGCTAGGAAATACTTTTAATCGTTTGTCATTTGAGAGGTAATTTGGTCAGAAAATGCAGAATTTCCTAATTGCAGCCATCTATTTCGGAAGATTTCAAATGCTTTGAGAAATTATTTAAAAAATAATAATAATATTTAATCTTTTGTTTTCATCTCACTGAAAATTCTTGTTATTGTGTTATTTTGCTTTGGATGGAAATTAAGAGAATTTGAATTATGATCCTCAAAATCTGATAATATTTGTTGTCTGCATAATATACTCAAAGTAAAACATTAAATTAAAACTACAACATGTGGATAAATCGTACACCTGATGAATAAAGTCAATCAGATATTTTAGTTTTAAGTAACTCAAAATTAATAATCAGATTTTAGTTGCTAATTTTTCGCGTATTTTACATGATGAACATTAGTTAATATACTATATAGCATATATCTTCATTTGTAAAGAAACATTCTCAAGGCGAGGCGAAATTAGTTAATATGGCAGATAATTCTTTTGCGCCTGATCGTAACAGTAAAATTATTGCCGCAAAAAAATTACTTCTGATTTTATGTTTTTGATTAATGCACTTCGAACCACAAGTTTACCAGAAAAATATTTTCAACTATGCTTAAGTTTTAAAAGGGCAAATGGAAATTTATTTTTTATTACTCTATTTAATTATTAATTTATTTTGATAGATTTATAAATATTATAAGCTTAAAAATACAATATGAAAGGAAAGGGATAAAATGAACCGTGAAATTAAACCATAACAACAAAATTCAATCGTAATCTATCCTATTAAAATTCTAAGGTAATCAAACATATGTATCTATGTCCTTCTATCTTCTCACGAACCACTGAATCCTGAATCTAGCCGCAAGTACCAAAAGATGGAAAATAATCCAAGGAATCCATTTCGACTATTTAAATTCCGAAATTGTAATTAGTTAAAATGATATTAATTAAAAACGTCAAAATGAATGAATTCACTTGCTGCCATCTATTGTCAGCATGGTGAATTCTTTCACAACGCATTCTTTTTTTCCCTATTATTAGTTTTCACATCCGGTGTTGCATTTTTTTATTTATTGTTTTAAGTTGGTATTTCTTTTTGAGCGAGCTTCTGTGTTTGTATTTATTAACAATGGAAAAAACCATTTTCATGCTTTTTTTCTTTCTTGTTTTGTATTAAAGAATTTAACTTTGTAACATTTGTTAGGGAAAGTAAGTGACAATATTTGTTGATTGCAGAGGAAAACGGAGGCGGGGCATATGAAAACATATGGATCCCAAGATCTCACGTGACCTCATTTCTCTCCGGCCAGGAATATCCTATTATTCATGATAGCCCGTGCAATGAAGGGCCACACAACTAGTAATCATTAAAACATACGATTTCAGTACAAATTTATATTTTCTAGCTTTTTTCGCTGATAGTATTCGATTTCATGTTATACTATTTCATCCATGTTAATTGACATAAATGAAATTTTAAAACATCATAAAAATAATTAATATATAACTTGATAACTATGTTAATTGGCATGACTGAAACTTGTTGGGTAAACTTGTTAAAAACCAAAAATACCTGGAGCGTCAGAAACAAATGCTTGTTAAAGTGTGAAGTAACAATGAGAAATTGTTTAATATGATTCCAAATGATCAAAGATAGAGTTACATTTTCATTTGAAAGTCACTTCTTTGAAGGAGAGCTCAGTAAAGATTTCAATTAAGATCTATTTTGGTCAGACTTACAGCGTCAATATAATACGTAACAAGCCTATTAAGTGAACCACTTTTAATAATTTGTACTGATTTCCTTTTACTTCGAATGCATTCGTGATGTCTAGTTCTGTAATTACAACGGACTGATGATTAAGAAAATGCGTTTATATTTACCGATAAATGTGGGTTTTCTCTACATGCTTTGTGAATTTTCTAACACAAAGAAAATGAAGAAGCTACTTGCGGTCACTAAAAGCACTATACTTTGAAGTCGATAAATAACTTCACAGTTAATGCGATTTAATTTTAGTGCATTTTTGAGTCTAGCCTTTTGAAGCTACTGCAACAATGGGAATGCAATTTATATATTGCCACGCATTTGTATATAATGTATAGAAGTAATAGTATTTAAATCTTTTGTAACGTTCATTAGTAAGCACTGGTTATAAAGAAGCTATTTTTAGATATCTGATATTTTTCAGTTGCTTCCTGTCTGATCTGTTAGATCCTTGTTATTCAGCGTCTCTCAATATTATAATAATAATTTCTGATTTTATGTTTCATTTTTCTTTATACTTCCTTTTGTAAAATCTCTTGTTGCATTTCATCTGTCACATTATAGACATAGATAATAGAAATACAGTCGGACCTCTATTTAACGAACCTCTATTTTGCGAACTTTTCCTTGGAACCAAGAACATTTTGCGAATTTCTTCGTAAAATAACCTCCAAATAGCGAAGTGTATTCTCTATTTAACGACCTTTTTCTTGTGATCCAATATTTTTTTTCTCCCTATTTCTCAAAATATTTCTGAACATGTCAAACTTATTCTATCTTTTAATACATTTTGTGGTGATAAATGACCTTGAACTTGGTTCACCAGTCTCCTAATTCATGGAGGTGCAACCTTTACCCCACCCCACTCCCACTGTCCAATTCACTAGAAAAACTTTCAATATCCCCCTTTCACCCTCAATGGAGTTGTCCCGTGTCCTCGAACTTTATCAGTAATTAAATTTAAGGACGCATGTGGCAAGTATGCTTAAAATTACTTGTTGAAATAAATGCGATAATGTCATTAAAATTCATTAATTTTAATATAATTTTTTTTAATTGAAAGTACTGTTTATTCCCGGACAATGTTTTGTTTTATTCTGGTTTTCCTTGCAGATTTCTTTTTGATGGGTAAGATATATAAAACAAATAGATATTAATTTACAAAATAAAGGAGTAATTAATTACTTTTTTAATAACAATATTTAGTGCTTATGAATTTAAAATCTGTTTTGTGTAGTTTAAAGTATTTTAAAAGGTAAGTCTCTATTTAGCGAATTTTCCATATGACGAACTTTTTTTTTGGGATTTAGCCACTTCGTTAAATAGAGGTTCGACTGCATAAATTAAAAGGTAAAAAAAGTATAAATAAGAAACAGAAGATTTAAACAAAAAACGATAACAATACACATTTTTGCGTGCTCAGCGCAACAGCGTCAAGTGATTGCATCAACAAAAAATTACAACAATTAATATTTAAAACACATAAAATAGAATATAATTCTATTATATGTGTTTTAAATAGAATTTAACTCTATTCTATGTGTTTTAAATAGAATTTAATTCTATCCTATGTGTTTTAAATAGAATTTAATTCTATCCTATGTGTTTTAAATAGAATTTAATTCTATTCTATGTGTTTTAAATATTAATTGTTGTAATTTTTTTGTTGATGCAATCACTTGATGCTGTTGCGTTGAGCACGCAAAAAGGTGTATTGTTATCGTTATTGTTTAAATCTTCTGTTTCTTATTTATACTTTTTTTACCTCTTAATTTATATTTATATTATTTGTTTCTGTATTATATTAGAAATAGCTGCATATGCGCCATTCTATATAATACGAAGAGTTTTTAATTAAGTTTTAATTAATTTTTGACTAATTAATTTATAGTTAATATCTTTGTTAAATTTTGTTAATTATAACTATTATAGACATAGAATACAGATATTTGGTATTTGTAAATAGAGATTGGTGGGTTAGAAAAACTATAGACCAGGAAGAAATTCCTACCTGCCGAAGCATGTGGAAGAAAAAAGTAAATCTGACCAGCAAAAAAGTGCTCTATAAAGACCGAATCGTGACCATCAAAAACTCTGTATTATGAATCAAGAATACGGGAACGCGTTCACTAAAAATTTAAAAAGTGCCACTCTAAAAGTCGCAAGTATACAGAGACAACAACCTACATCCACCATCTCACAGGAAAACCCTTTTTTCTCTCACTCCCTCTCACAGGAAAGATTTATTTTTTCCTTTCTTTTTTTAAATACTGTAACTGTCTTGTCCACAATTTTCTGTCCTATATTACGAGTGGTCCTCTAATCTTGTCCTTCAACACAGAATATGTTACATAAGATGCGGATCACCATAGCAAAATTGTCACATGTATCCAAGCACTATTCCAGATATAAAAATCTATAATTTCACTATTATGTAACTATAGTTTCTAAAATTTAACTCCATTAACTCCTTGAAATTTGCATTAACACAATACAGGATACAATTTCCAAACAATCAAAAGACAGCATAGCATACAATATGTTGAACGTTGCATGCTTGTTGTTAAAAACAATTAATCCAATTGTGAAGTTCCAGAAACATGCGTACATCATACATAGAAGAACGTAACATGAAGAAACATAACATAGAAGAACGTAACATGAAGAATCATAACATAGAAGAACGTAACATAGAAGAACGTAACATAGAAGAACATAACATACATGAACATAACATACTTGAACATAACATACTTTGAACATAACATACATGAACATAACATACAT
>BGPR01001341.1:40408-56041 GCA_013235015.1 Araneus ventricosus | reverse complement strand
CTTTGAACATAACATACATGAACATAACATACATGAACATAACATACATGAACGTAACGTACAATAACGCAACATAGAAGAAACATACATAGAAGAACGTAACATGCTTGTTGTTAAAAGCAATTAATCCAATTGTGAAGTTCCAGAAATAGAATTCTCTGAATACCAAATCTCTACATTTAGAAAATTTGCCCATATTGATAGTGCAAATTTTGCGAAATGCCTTCTTATAAAATGATCATCTAGAATTGCCATACTGTCAACTTAAACACAATCCTTATAATACGTTTTCATTTAAATTTGAATAGTTTCATGTTCTTAAACATGGAATATTGCAATTGATATTTCAGTCAATTCTTAAAGTGATAGAGTCTTGAAATTATGTTCACTTGTGTGTTCTCGATGGCATTATACTACCTTAATACATTCAGAAATTAATTATCAGTTAATCGATTAATTTAATTACGTTTTTATTCCATACGAGTGATGCCACTCGGCAGTGAATTCGTAGGAAAATCTTATTTCGAGATTTCACAATATTTATAACACAGACTTATGGAAACATATTAAATATTAAAATGTAGCGATTAATTAAAATAAAAATAAACATTTTAGTACGTTAATAAAATTGTGTTTTCAAGAAATTTTCTTTTCTTTTCTACCTCACAAAAATCAATGCAATCTATATGTGTGTTGGAACAATTTAATAAGCTTAGGGATTAAATTTATGTAGACATCTCGCTAGTGAATTTATTCAACTTCAATATGATTTTGTTGGAATTCCAAAATTTTATCACGTTTTAAAATAATTTAAAAGTATTACAGAAGTCACAGTTATTAATTCCATTTCTTGTCTACGCTGCTTAGTTTTCTTTTTGGTCCAGTACTTATCCAGGGAGAAGTGAAATATTAATGTAAATTTTATGAATTAAGCAAATTTATGGTTTTGCTTCCTAGAACTAAAAGTCTAATCAAAATTAACTAATAAATCGAGTCCAGGTGCCATGAATAATTCCGAATCAAGTTGTCTTTTTAAAGAGTTTATTGACAACAGAAAACTTAACAATAAGGATTAAATTTCTACTTATTAATCAAAGTTATTCCAAGATAAACACTTCATGATTAACAATTACAAGAAGAACATTCCGTAATTAATGTATTACAAGAATTCGGGTAAATTTCGTGAATCCAGCTGCAGCCTGGAAGCAGCCAACTGATCAACACCAAGAATCGGATTGAAAATTCCATGAATATGATGAATTCGGCAGCTAGCCTGGAAGCTAACCGATCGAGAGTAACATCAAACTTCGACTGACTTGTAATCTGGAACAAATATAATTAATATCCTTTTACAGCACACCACGTGGTTCTGACATCTGAGCTCAGAGAACACGTGCGCAAACCACGTGACTGCATCCATTTCCAACAATTAATATAAACAATACTTTCCTTTAGTTTTAAAAGAAACAAATATTGTCTGCTATAATCTTTCTTGAAATACTTTTCTTGTTTCGACAGATTTTAATCTCAATATATTAATTTATCGTAAGTAGTTACTTAAGATACATTGAGAATATAAATATGAAATGAAAATAAGGAGATTCTATTCCTCTGCAAGTTACGTGTTAGCGGTGCAATCTGTGCAGTTTAAAGTTGAAGTATGAAAACAACCGAAGAAAATATTATTCAAACTCTAGTATATGTTGCGCTGAGAGGAAGTTCATAATCATATTCGGAAAATTCGTTTTGTTAAGCAGAATACCAACTTTAGTCGATATTGCATGAAATATGAATATAGATGAGTTTTAAAACCGTTAGGGTGAAGTTGGTTCATAAATTTCGGTTATTGCATAAATATTGGTTATATTAAATTCAGACAATTAACCATTAAAGCAATTTATTTAACTACCAAATTTCTGTTGAAATAATTATGGAATGCCAAGTATTTCCATAGTAGATTAAACGTTTAACAGGTTTGTGGAACAAAATTGATGTCTCGAAATGCAAATTTATAAGAACGTATACATGTGTGAACGAAGATGAAATCTTTATCAAGTACAGTAAATTAAAGTGAAAGTATTTTGAAAAAATTTTAAAAATCGAAATATTAATCAGCCAAGAGTTTCTAAACCTACTTTAACTCTTTAAACCAGAGATGACTTTTTTCTTCTAGTCCCTTTAAAACTGGGACATGAATTGGATTCTCCCAACTGGGTGGTCATTTACCACCCCACGCTACACCCTGCTACAACCTTCCCTAAAGGAGCACGGAAATGACCTGCGGTTTGCATGGATAATTGGACCCCCATACTGCGCTTATCTCCTAAGCGATCTCAGAATCTCCCCTCGGAAGAAGCCAACCGCATCATACCGGCCTTCTTCCCTGTTATAGGGAAATTTTTTGACTGCCCGGGACGCATATTTACAAACCCTACCCTGATAGAACTGAGGCAGGAAATCGGCCAATATCATTGGCTACGAGGGGCAGTGACGTCGTTTTCAGCTCTCGCACGTAGCGTACGGCAGTCATAACAAAACAAGAGTCGTCCTACTTTTCTCCGTTTTCCTACAGTTGAGCACAGAAAACATTCTTCCGTGGATTGTAACATTTTTAAAAATGAAATTATTTTTTAAAATATCATAAAAAATAAAACATCCCACACTGTAAGAAATTATACTAATGAAAAGTCTAATGATAACAAATTTGTTTGAAGGGTATTAACTAACAGGTTAATGTTTTTAGTTTTTTTTGACGTCATTCCAGTGAAAATAGTTCATTTGATGTTTCAAAGTCAACTAATCTAACTATAATTAATGTCAAATATTAGTAAAAATATTAATTATTACTATTAAGTAATAATAAAACGAAAAAAAGGATAATCGCTAGACTAAATAAAATTGCTACGTAGGTGCGTGTCGTAGAACAAAATTCGCGAAGTCCAAGCAACGGAAACCTAAACTAATTCAAAGTCCACATTCAATCGCTTGTTTTGTTATAATTTCCGTACGAGAGCAAAGAACGACGTCATTGGCTCTGGGCGAAGCGAGCCAATCATATTGTCCGATTTCCTGCCTCAGTTCTATCAGGGCAGGGTTTGTAAATATGCGCCCGGGACCGCCTCGCTATATGTAAGAGGGTTAAGCAAACAACACGTTTTAAGCCCTATCCTATTCATTTTATGCATTAGGAAAAATTCAGTTTTATTGTCACATAAATTAAAAGGTCTGAATACAGACAATGGTGAAAACTTGAATGGACTCTTATTACAGGTAATATAAATATAAAACAAAAGTAAAGAGAGTATAAATAAGAAACAAAAATTTTAAACAATAACGATAACAATACACCTTTTTGCGTGCTCAACGCAACAGCATCAAGTGAATGCATCAACAGAAAATTACAAAGATTATTATTAAAAAACCCGTTAAATATAATTTAGAATGTAAAAGGAAAATATTCAAATTGGAAGGAATGAAGGAGAACTTGAATGACGAATTTTCTCAAAGGCCACTCGCCATTGAAGTTCTAAAAATGGACAAAATTTTCTGTCAAGGGTAAGATTATAAATCAAAAATATACCCTTTGTGGCCTGAATTTTGTCCGACTTCAATACAAGAAACATTTTGAAAAAATAAAGAGGCAAAAATCCTTAATAAAAATCCAAAAGATACTAGAGCTAGTAAATTAAATTTACCCTCTCTGCCGAAATTATGATGAAGACGAGACGCCAAAACGTACGATGACAAAGGCAGTAAAAAGTAATGGAAGCTAGCAACCTAGCTCCAACTATGAAGAAAAACTAATTAACGAAAAGAGAAAAGGCTAATATTTAAACAGCTATAACAAATAAAATTAAAATAAACCATTAATAAAGAAAAATTATAAACTTTTTTACTCATTTGAAAAAACTATTAACATTAATGAAAGAATCTGGTCTTTTCCTGTTTTATCTACAGAAACCCTTAAAATTCATTAATTACTATCAGGGGAGTGATGCACAAGCAATCCATTAAGGAAATATTATTATTTAATACAGAAAACAAATATGGAACCCCGATGACAGTATTTAACATTTTTAAAATTCATAAATTAAATGATAGGAAACTAATACATTATTTCAATAATACCGACATTAATAACAGGAAAAATTCGTAAGTCAAGAAGCTACACAGTTTATCATTATAGTGATTTTCCTAACCAGATCGTTCTTAAATTGAAATGATTTCTCGTTTCGAGAAAACCTGCCTGTTTGAAACTTTTTTTTATTTCACAATGTGCCAACGCAATAATGATTTTCAGAATAAAAAGTTTTGCTTTTTTAAAAATTTGGTTGAATTTTTATAAATTTTTGCATACACCTTGAGAAAAACGGGCTGAAGGCTTTGAAAGGCATTAAATTTGCAAACTAAATTCTTGTCCATTTTCTGGAAATGATAAAACAAATTTCTTGTATAAAGATGCAAGCAAAATGTTAAAACATCCATTATTTCTCTTTGGACTAAATAAAAAATGCCTTTGATGCTCCGGAGAGTGAAAAGGAGTATTTATCAGCACTGTTTCTATTTAAATCACAAATTCTAAAAACTTAAGGTAAACATTATATTAATATTAAATTAAATATTAAAGGAAATCTAACAACTAAACAATATTTAACAACACGCAACCTTAAAGATTTTTTTTACAAGGGACTACATAAAAATTTCATCAATAGAAAAGCAATTGTAAATAAATTTCGGAATGTGTAAAATGTAAAAAAAAGTCAAAATATTGTTCCAAAGAAAACAGAAACAGCAGACAGCATTGCCAACATAACAAATCATTACATTCCAACTATATATGCTCATTTTCAACTTACGAAATCCACTGTCTTGCAAGATATTGTCTTTTATTTTTCTATATAACTGAACTGACTTTTTAAAAAGAATTTTTATTTCTATTCACGCTATTTTACGTATTTCATAACTTATGATGTTCAGATTTATTCTACAGAATATTAATTTTGAGTTAAAGAATTGAGAGAAGTATAATAAAGTGGTAAATCGGCATTAAATAAATTGTAACATAAAATCATTATCCATTGATTCTTTTGAAAATATCATCTGTTGTATCAGCAATTAGTAAGGCGAAACAAAATAACTTAATTATTACTTAAAAAACTGGTCATCAGATTATTTTTAATACAAAAATAAGATGTATGGTCTTTTAGAAAAATACTGAAACTAAAATAATTGCTCACAGTCTCAAACCAAGAGTTTTAATTGAACTGTTCACAAGAATTCTATCATAATAATTTAGAATTTTTATGCCAAAAAATAAAAAATACACCTTGTTGTATTACTAGATTTCAGTTGTCCTGTGTTCCTTCGCGTGTTGAATATCTAACAAGACAAAAAATAATAAAAGCAATTTAATTGATGTGCGTGCGCAAGTGCAGCATCATCCAGAAAAAATTGCGAAGTACAAAATAAATAAAAATACTAATGAAGGGAATTAAAAATGTGGATTAGTCACAAATAATAGCAGACAACGATAAGAAGTAAGGATTTGGTGGATGACTTCATCAGAGGTCATACATCTATGCAGATTCAAAAGTGGAATAGGTTTTCTGCAGATGAAAAAGACTTTAAGGCCTGATATTTAACCCTCTGACTGCCTAAACGGCTAATACGGCCCGCCATGCAAACTGCCAGACAACGGCCCATTGGCCAAAATGTCGTGTGCTTATTTCTTCCTACTCTTTGGAGAGGGTCGGTAAAAGGTGGGGAGCAATCTTATATTTTTAACAATGGTTGTTTCTTCTCGCACTGTCACTCTTGATTGACTTCTCTAGTAAGTGTTCGAAGGAAGATGCTCAATTTACTTTAAGCTCTCTGCTTACTTACTGTTAAAAATTATTGCTATAATGACTGTTAGTTATCGCAATTTTAAAACGACCCTTATATAATCAACAATGGTTTGATGTTAAAAACAAGATGATAACAGAACTCCCCACGACGCAGATGACCACTTGCTTATCAGTTGGGGGAGGGAAATGTTTACCTTCTTTCGTCTCTGATCTCGACTGGTCTGGGTTTTAGAGGAACTAAATTTCAAAGCACTGTAGGTTTCAGAGAGTTAATATTGTAACAAAATCGTCTTGTCAACAGAGATTACCATTAAATCTCAACACACCGCTCAAAGGTTTCCTAATTAGCTCACCAGCTTGCTTGCAGATCAAAATCCAACTGACTCTTCTTGGCTTGAGAGCTTGCCTTTATATTTTTCAACAGGAAGTGACTTCATTACGTAGGAAGTGACGTAATCTCTAGAAAGTTCAGGAAACCAGTAGAAATAGGTTGAAAGTTCGAGGTCCTTCTAGAAAATTCCTTTTATCGCCAAAGTCGCCAACTTTTCCGCCAAGGTCGCCAAAATGGTCTCCAAGATTAGTATCTCAGGGAGAAGACTTTATTGCTGTGTAACAATATCCTCTTAAGGCCTGAACCCATTCCGGAATGTATTGGAAAGAAAAATATTTATCCACAAAGAAGAAATTACAAACAGTCTTTTAAACAAAGTATGAAAAGAATGGATTCCTTCGCGTGTGTGATACTATTTGATCAGATTTAATACTACAATGAAAGCGTGTAGATCATTGTATAATTAATAGAAACATCATCTTCCGATTAAACAATTTTTGTTTGTATCGGTTTTAGAGGCATGAATGTTAAGGATTTCCGACATCCTTTTATAATTAATTTGGAAAATTTCGGGCTAAGAGAAGCTATGTTTGGCGTAATGCTAGCTTCCTACACAAAAATTTCCCAATTATTATTTTGAATCCATTTGGAATAAAGTTCTTAGCCCTTGAAAAAATGGACTAGAATGGATTTCTTGTTTTCTTTTGATTTTATTCGATTGCCTCGGAGTTTATTTTGTTTTTTGGTTTTCTTATATGATCTTGATTTCCACTGTGCTCTGTCTTTTTGTTTTGCTGCTGCAATTGCGTGCTACTTAAACGTTGTATATATTTTATTTAATTTTATTGTTTATAAATAAAAAAAATTGTTGTTCTTGTTTAAAGAATAAGTTAAGATTCTATTTTTAAATTTATTCTAATTTTTCTAGTTGATTGTTTTTAAGCTTTTATAATTAATATGTTGCCAAAATGTCATTATTTAGAATAATTCAGATATTATAAAAAGGTGATTACCTTTAGGTTGTACAGTATTAAATGATATCACTGCAACCGCAGTAAAGGGTTTCAAGGGTTTCCCCAAGCCACAACGATACGCAATTCTTCCTTAAATATCGATAACTTTCGACTTTATTTAATGAAAGAATCACTGGAAATGAAACATTTAAATATAATTCTTTGATAAAATGTAACTAAACATTTCTGATTAGAATCACGTAAAGCAGATTAGAAATGTTTGATTTATTTTTAAAATGTGATAGTGAAAGAAGCGTCAGAATATAAGATTAGAAAATTTAGGCTTCGTTTAACTTTCGTAGATAAGCGTTATGCATTGATATTCAATAATCGCAATCGAGGCATGCGTTAATCAGTTTAAAATTTGTAAAGATTTCTGGTGGAATAATAAAGAAAGCAGAAGCACATAATTCATCTAGTATAATAATTCGATTGTAATCTAATATTTTTAAATGTGTAAAATTATATTTATTTCACAAGACTGATTTTCGTAAGTTTGTTCTTCGTGAGAATTGTTTATCTACTGACTCAAAGTCAATGGTGGATCGTACATTGTAGTCGTGGTGGTTGTAGATTATACTGTACTTTCTGAAATACCCGGCATTGCTCGGTATTAAATTGCTTTCATGTCTAATATTTTTAATTTAAAAACTAATTTTATCTAAAATATTATTTCACACAAAACCATTATATTTTCTGAAACTTTATTTAAAATTAAAATGAGAATATTAGTTGAACCAAAGATTCAATAAACAATCAAGTCAAATATACAGTAAATATTCACCATGTTTAATTAAATAGAAAAGTACTTAAATTATAATTTTTTATTATATAAATATGAAGTCAATCCAAATCAATAGTTGTTTCTGATATAAAGTATTAATCGTCTGCTTTTTAAAATCTTTTATTGTATTCTTTACTTTAATATGGTGTAAAAATAATGTTTGCGAGTTTTCATTTTCGATAGATATTGCTGGAAATCTCCAAAATGTTGCTGAAGTTTTATGTAATATATATATATATATATATATATATATATATATATATATATTATAATTATTGAAAAGGTAAGTTTATTTTAATTATAATTCTTAGATTAATATCTGTATATATTAAAAATATAACGCATATTTTGTTTAATTGAAATATTTAGCTTAATATATATATACCCAGCGTTGCTCGGGGTCATAAGATCTTCATAGGCAAACACATTTTATTTAGGAAAAATTATCACAATTTTTCTACAACAAATTTAATTTCCCTTCATTATTTTTGAATTTAACCTTTTAAAGTTAGCCTGTTTATTACTCTAAATTTAATACGGTTTGAATTAAAATGAGGCGTTTCAACGATGAACATATATTTTTAACTTTCTAACAACATGTAATTATCATTAAAGCGAGTATGAAAATATGTACAGTAAACAGTCAAATGTACATCTTTCTAACTACGAAGATCAACCTGTACTAAATAAAGAGATTACTAAATCAGAGATAACCTTTAAAGCTAGCCTGTTTATTATTCTATATTAATAAGGTTTGAATGAATAAACGCTAATAGTTGAAAGTCTTACCTTTGCCTAGCAACGAAGTATCCATAAATTTGCTTTATTTCAAAATCGTCTGCATGTAATAATTTATGTATTAAAATTTGAAAAATTAATAAAAGTTGAAGGAAACATTACACAGATAAAAATTGGTATCATTGAGAAGGTAAACATTTGAACTTTAAGATGGAATAAAAATATTTTTTGTGGAACAAATAGCTTCGAAGTTAATGCGGAAAAACGGTTTCGGTTAATTTCTAATTAATTGACTGTTGAATTAACTTTCGGACTTCAAAAAGTTGACAATAATCTTCCGCTTGTCTTAAATAAAAAGTGTGCAAAATTTGGTTGAAAACGGTCTAGTGATTTAGGAGGAGATGTGGAAATTATCCACATACATACATACATATCCACATATTTATCCACAATGGCTTTTATTTATATTCAGCAATGATGCATTTTGGCGTGACTTAAATTTTGCATTTTTAATTAATTGTGGGCAATTTAATTATTTAGTAATAAGAATAATAATAATTTGAGAATTGATGTAAGTAAGTTTTAATAAATAAATTGTATAATTGTAAAAAAATGAGTTATAAGCTAATAAACTAGCTTTTAATCAATTTTAATTAAAATTGAACTTTAAAATAAATTTTCTTAATTATATTTCCTACAGTCCTTACTCTCGATTATAAAAATTCATGTAGCTGAAAAATGAAAAAAATCATTAGAGTGTAAGATTCTAATAAATGCACATGCAGAGTTTCTATTTTCTCATTTATTCACGAGATAAATTTTGTAGAAAAAGAATTTTTAGTTCCAGTATTCCGATTCCACCAAAGATAATCTCCTCGCCATCTGATAAGAGTTCAAAAAATAAGCCACGTGTTGATTGAAAACCAAACTAAAATAACCAAACTAAAGCATACACATTTAGTATATTATTTTATACACTATTGTCATGTTATTTTATCATACACATTTGGTATATTATTTTATATACTATTGCCATGCTATTTTATCATACACATTTAGTATATTATTTTATACACTATTGTCATGCTATTTTATCATACACATTTAGTATATTATTTCATACACTATTGTCATGTTATTTGATCATACACATTTAGTATATTATTTTATACACTATTGACATGCTATTTTATCATACACATTTAGTATATTATTTTATACACTATTGTCATGTTAATTTTTCATACACATTTAGTGCATTATTTTATACACTATTGTCATGTTATTTTATCATACACATTTAGAATATTATTTTATACACTATTGTCATATTATTTTATCTTTAAATGAATATAAGGCTACACAGTGACACAATGGCTAAAAATGACAAAAATATCGAAAATTTTTTTTGCATTTTTCGATGGCCCATACGGTTGGGAAACTTGACTCCAAATTTTAGATCTGATATCTAAATAGTTTTAAAGATATTTAAAGTTTTCTGAGTGTTGTCAGTCTCAAAATTTGACATCTGAGGGGTGTGTGTTTAGTTTCGTTTTCATTTTGAAGCATATTTTTATTCTTAAAATTAATTAATTTCTGGCATCATCGCTGCATCTGGCAATATCTTGAGTTCTAATTACATGCAGATCGGATCCGCCCTCTTTGTGATGTCACCTATCGACCAATAGCGAACAGCCTACTGAAGTACTTAAAGACTATAATTACTTCTGTTCACAATCTTCTTTTTATAACATCTTACTGCTATCGTGTTTAAGGGAATGTTAGAGCAACGGGTGGGAGTGGGGAAAATGGCCCCCCAGGTTGGGAGAGTCCAATTCATGTCGTTTCTTCCCAAAAAGTCCCGGTTTTAAAGGAGCTAGAAGAAAAAAGTCTCCTCTGGATTAAAGAGTTAATTCATTGTCATTAATGTAGTTAAAACAGTAATCGGCATTATGAAGGTCAACAATGTATTATTGACATAGTAAGTGGGAGTATACGGAAAAGGGAAGAACAGTTCCGGTATATTTTAACTCTAATTTCTAATGTGGATCCATATACACTGAAGAGCTAAAAGTCATAAGATGCCTCGTAATATAGTGTGGGACCTCCTTTTTCCCGTTGAAATTCAGCAACTCGACATGGCATTGACTCAACAAGTCATCGGAAGTCCCCTGACGAAATATTCAGCATTCTGCTTCTAAAGCCGCCCATAATGACCTTACTAGTGTTTTTAAGTACTCTGAGTGTCTTTTATTTGCTGACGATTTGAAATTGTTTAGTTCAATGAATTCCAATCTAGATGCTGTCTTTTGCAGAGTGACCTTGATCGTCTTTTTAAGTGCCGCACAGTCAATAAGGTACACCTGAATATTGAAAAATGTAGTATTCTTAGTTATACTAGAAAATCTCAGCCCTTGAATCATGTTTATAAAATTAATGATCTTGTTTCATCGCGGTCTGATTCAGTCACGGATCTAGGTATCATCTTTGACACTAAACTTGACTTTTCCCAACACATTAATTCCATGGCCTCTAAAGCATATCGTCGACTTGGAATTCTTAAACGCAAAACTAGGTAATTTTCGAGATAAATTGCCCTGAAGGTTTTATACTAAGCTCATGTACGATCCAGTCTGGAATATTGTAGTATTATTTGGGATCCCAATTACCGTAATAAAATTGAAATTATTGAGCGAATTCAAAACAACTTCTTGCGATATTTGCTTTACACGAAAAATGGAATTTACTTAAAAGATATATCTTCTTCCTGTCTACATGATATGTTTAATACACCTAGTTTGTGTTCCAGACGAGATGTTTCTTGTGTTCTTTTCTTTTACAAGGTAATCAATGGTTCGATCGATTGTACTGATATGCTGAGCGCTATAAATTTCGCTGTGCCTACCAGATCTTTGAGGAACCAGGGTTCTTTTCCTAATGTGTATTTTAGATTTAATTATATTGACAGGTTCTAGTTGTATAAATTTTATGAGACTTTTAACAAGATCTCTGGTGAACTGGACATTTATCATGTGTCTCCTACTGTTTTTAAATCGGATTGTTTTCAACTTTTAAATACATCACTTGATTTCTTTTTTTTCTTACACTCGACTATACATATTAAGATTTTTATACGTTGATCTAGTGTTTGTGTGTGTTTGACTTTTTGTGGGCTGTGATAGGCAAGGATATTTGAACCCGCTACCGCACTTCTAACCTAAGCGATCTCAGAACCTCACCTCCCCTCAAAAGAAATGAACCGCTTCAGACCGGCCCTCGTCGCTGTTAAGGGGAAATTTTTATTCCGCCCGGGACCGCCCCGCTCGGTATGAGTGGGTTAAATGTAAAGAATGTTTTTTTACGATAAGATTTAATACTACCTTTCTACGATGAAAGGAATGTTTTCGACGAAGCAGATCTTTATATTTAATCTTTTTCGTGTATAAATAAAAGAAAATTTAACTTATGTCGGTCAGTATATATATATATATATATATATATATATATATATGATGTAATTGCATATTTTTTAAATAATTTATAAAAAACTTATATATATAGATTAGGGTTAGGAAAAACTACCGGTTTAAATAGAAAACCGTTTTTCCATGTTCCGGTTAACCGGTTTTTTCGGTTATTTTTTTCCCCGGTTTAAATCGGCTACTTTTTTAAATCCAAAAACTGGGGGAAAAACGGGTCGGAAGTTACACTCGATTTTATGTTCGACTAGACTAAAATTTACCAAGTTATAAAGCTTTGAATTTCATCATCTTAGGCCAATCACCGACAACCGCTCGCTTTCTCGAGACGTCTATTAGTTGGCGGATGACTGAAAGAGTCTTTATGAATAGATAAATATTGGCCAATGGATTGATTTCCTACGGAAACAATACCAATGAAAAATTTTGACTGGAAAAGGCGTCTGTTTTTTATAGCAAAAATATATTTAACTTTAGTCGGATGTTCTGTGGCGTCCGAAAGATTAGTATCTACGTACGATGATGTTGTTTCCGATGCAAGGCGTCGACTCATGGATCAACACATTGCTCAAAGATTCTTTATGAGTAGATTAGATGATACATATTGGCCAATGAATTAATTTCTTGTGAAAACAACGTTAATAAAAAATCGTGTCTATAATACTTACATATTTCAATAATTACTCATTTATTATCATTACATATTGTATTAATTACTTATTTATAATCATTACTTATTACATTAATTAATTATCGTATTAATACTCACTTATTTTATATTATTATTAATAAAAAAATTCATTATAATATAAAACACATAACGTATTTAAAAGATGCAAACATTGCGATTTAAAAGCACAAAGAGACATATTAAAAATGTCAAGTTCATCAGAGAACTTGTTAAAAATTTTATAAAATCTACATAACGAGAACCTGTTCATATAATTAAATTTTGAATATAAATTTGGAAAGAAACTTTGGTTTCTTAAAAATCTGGCGGCCGCAGCGAAATATATAGAACTCGTTTCGACCTTGGGCGTAAAAATGTGTAAATTTGGCCCTGCAATTCCCTTCAGACTTTGTAATTTGAGAGATAAACACTTTCTCAGAACTTCGACAATAATTATTCACAGATTTTTTTCTGTGATGTTGATATAAGGAAGATATTATAAAAATACCCAATGATACTTCAGTTATTCATAGATTCATTATTCACAGATTTTTTTCTGTGATGTTGATATAAGGAAGATATTATAAAAATACCCAATGATACTTCAGTTATTCACAGATTTTTTCTGTGATGTTGATATAAGGAAGATATTATAAAAATACCCAATGATACTTCAGTTATTCACAGATTTTTTTTCTATGATGTTGGTATAAGGAAGATATTATAAAAATACCCAATTATACTTCAGTTTAAAATTATAAATAAGCAAACATAGCTCAAAAATTGGAAAAAAACCATAAGAAAAAAATTATTTTTAAGTTCTAAAGCATTCTGAAGATGAGCTTCATAATTTAAAATAACTAGGTATTAGCGGCTTCTAACTTAAAAAAGAGAATTTTTTTTATAACTCTGTTTACGTTTTGGGATTAATATGGAGTAATTAATATATTTATATCTTTCTTGGATTAAACAAGCTTGACAGGAATAAGAGGGAAAACATATTCTCAAATTTTCACAGATAATCTTCCTCCTCTAATCTTTCTGCTTAGTTCCAGGAAATTCAATTCATATTCATCAAGAAAAAAATATTAATCGTCAGCAATCGACAATCGGGAATTTCCTGGCATATTTTTTTATTATTATTTTTTTCTCATTGTAGGATGGTTTTTAGAAAGCTTAACGATTTTTAATCCTTTCCTTTGTCATCGAGTTTAAAAGAAATGACTTATTTTCACAAACGGTATGTCAAATCTTTTAATTTTCGTTTGAGGTGCAACACAACTTCTGAAACAAGATTCCCATGCTGAAGGCACTCAAACAAAAAAAAAATTATTCATCTGAAATTCTGTGAACTTGTCATCGCAGTCTCCTCTGTTCTCTCGAGTTTATTTCACTGAACCCTATCAAACTAAGTTTTAAAAACTATGGCAGCAATTATTAAATTTCTAGTTTGCTTTTTTTCAGATTAAACATTCCTTGAAAAACATTTTAAGACCACACGTCCGTCTCTAGAGTTCATGTGGCTTCTGCTCAGTTTGGTATGGATTTATAAGGACTCTATTGAAAAAAGAAGAAAAACAGGAAAGTCAAGAATATATTGTATTATTCAGAATATTATTTAAAGATCTATTATTCCATTTTTCCAAAGTTTCTTTTTAAGAATAAATTTTCTTTGCATTTGCTTGTTTCAAATAAGGTATATTTTATTTCTTCTTTATTTTATACAATCATATACATTATGAATAATACATTGTCTACAATAATACATAGTGTAAAAAATATATATTATCTTGAATAATATACCTTAAGTGCTGCTATTTAACTAAATAGGACATATTTCTTCTTCATTTTATACTAGCCGTCTTCAGAGAACAACATTTCCGCCGGAAATATAATTTCAATTGAATCATAATTCAATATCCATGGTTCTTTTAACAAAGCAATTTTAAACTTGAAATTGTGTTAGACATTTAACCCGTGTTCTTTCAGTAGCTTTGCTCCTGTTTTGTTCATTTTCTACATGAACGTCATAAGGTAGTCAAGTAATTGTCCACGGCATTTAACATCTAATTGCACATTGTCGGTGCCAACCTTTCTTTTATATTCCTCAAGCAAAATATGCATTTGATTTCATCATAAAAATGATGCGGCATATTTTACGTCTTCCAACAGGTTAGCTGGATTAAAACATGTTGATAAAAGAAATTAAAACTTACTATCCATAATAATTCAGTTTAGTGAATATATTTCCTAATATACTTACTTATCTTACAGGACATTGTTTACAGATTTCACAGAAAAAATGATGAACCACAAAAAAAGATAGTAAAATCTAATAATTTAGCTTTGTATTGCCTTAACTTCAAATAACGGAAGAGAAACACGAAATTATATATTTGTTTAAACAATGAAACCCGTTTGAATTTCATTGCAGTAGTGAAAAGTACTGTTGAAAATTATGCCTAAAAACACTTTTAAACATTTGTTAAAATTAGAGGAAAAAATTATACTGCAACTTAACTTACACCAGAGAAAATATAATTTATTTAATTTCCAGATGGTGTAAAAATCATTCTTCTGTTATAATATTTTCGAAAGATATCAGGGAAAACTCCAAAATTTTACTTAATTTTTAATTAACTAAAATCTTTAAAAAATGCCTCCTAGGTGCACATTCCTACTCTCCAAATATGCCTGTACAAAATTTAGTAGCTTTAAGTCCAGCGGTCTGCCCTGTAGAGCATCAACACACACAGAGAGACATTCTCCTTT
>BGPR01001341.1:4449-20692 GCA_013235015.1 Araneus ventricosus | reverse complement strand
ACAAATTTATATTTACAATCCCAAGAATACACTATCTTATAAATTTATATTTACAATCCCAAGAATACACTATCTTACAAATCTATATTTACAATCCCAAGAATACACTATCTTATAAATTTATATTTACAATCTTGGCTCTATGAACCCTATCCCGCCTCAAACCACCCCATTCGTCAGAGGCTTGGACTCGGGCGGTTTCGGGTGCCTGAGTGCATTTTAAGGGAGAAAAGTAGTTCCTTTCTTTGTTGACAATAAATTGCCGAAATTCGAGTGCCGTTCTTCTGGAAATTCTGTAAAGAAAGGAAGGATTCCATTCTTTTTTCGTGTACGAAAATTTACTTCAATTTTTGAGGTTCAGGAATTCTGAATCTATTCGCGGTCAGAGAGTTAAACCAATCAAAGTAGAATATTGAACACCTATATTATACAATAATATTACTCCCTGTATTTACAAAACAAATATATTAATTTGATAAAGTTACATAAACATTGAATTGGAACAGATATTTAGTAAGTTGTATACTCGAGAGGGGAGGTAATCGTCAAATTTTTATAACATGAATAAAATTGGGTAGAATCGTGAAAAAAAGCATATTTTCGGAAAAAGAGAAATACATGATTACAGGGACCTAAACAGGAAAAACCTTCTCTCGAGACGGAACACTATGATCTTATCTCTCCCTCTCACACACACACACACTTTTTTCAGTGCGAATTATTCGCACAAATCTTTGTTTCTATCAGTATTTACAAAATTGCAATTACATGTTTGCGTTTATGAGTATTAAAATTGTACAATTATATGTCTGCTTTTATTAGTATTATCAAAATTACAATTAAATGTCTGCTTTTATCAGTATAAAAAATTAAAATTAAATGTGTTCTGTTATTAGTTTTAACAAAATTACAGTTAAGTATAACGCCATAACCAAATTAATAGACTGCGGTAGCTTAATGGTAAGGTCTCGGCTTTGGGGTCAGAGGATTTCAGGTACGAAACCCGATTCCACTGAAGACTCGTCGTGTATGGGGTCTGTTGTATGCTAAATCATAACTAGTGGCCCCGTCATCTGACCGCCGTTCAAAATTATGAGGTCTGTCTGAAAGTAGTCCTCGAGTTGCTTCGAAACAGGGCGCTAATGTAGCTAAATTAAACAATACCAGAATGATTCAAAAGTCATAATGGTACCAAACGCGCCGTTGACTCAAAGACATTGAAAACATTAAAACGGCCACCATCTTGAAATACCATAAAAAATTCTAATGCATAAGTCGTTTTCTATGACCTCAAGGAACATCCATGCCAAATTCGAAGAACGCGTAACAAAAAAATTTACATACAGAAGAGTGCTGAACGGAGTTGAAACAGACATCACTTTGATTGGTCAAATATCATAACCTTC
Source organism: Araneus ventricosus (assembly GCA_013235015.1). Taxonomy (NCBI): domain Eukaryota; kingdom Metazoa; phylum Arthropoda; class Arachnida; order Araneae; family Araneidae; genus Araneus; species Araneus ventricosus. The sequence goes on along the minus strand of BGPR01001341.1, from coordinate 19,286 downwards.
ACAGTGGCAAAAATACATGAAGATGGATGAAGTATCTTGATGAATAATGAGATTAGTATTTGCCGTAAAAAATATGATAAATACGCAGAAAACATTTCACAAATAACAGATAATCTTCTTCAAATTTTAATAAAATGAAACCACTTTGTAGAATACATGAAAAACCTGTCAAGAAAAGAGAGAGAGAAAAAAATATTAGATGGAACTAAGCAGGGAAAAACAACTATCAGCATGTTTTTCTCTCTCTCTCTTTTTTTGAATGCGAATGATTTACACATATCTTTGCTTTCTTCAGTATTAACAAATTGACTATTAAATATCTGCTTTTATTAATATTTACAAAATTACCAATAAATGTCTAATTTTATCTCTTTATTAAAATTTAAATTAAATGTTTGCTTTTATCAGTATTTACAAAAATCTTTACTAAAATGATTCAGATGTTTTTATGGTGCCCAACTCGGCATTGACTAGCCAATACGTTGAAATCAGTTAATCGGCCAACCTCTTGAAAGAATTCAAAAATAAAAATCCTTTCATATCCACCGTTTTTTGTTGCATCAAGGAATATTCCTACCAAATTCGAAGAAAAATCGAACAATGTGTTTGGCCGTGATTCGGTAACAAACAAATAAACAGACACAAAATGCTGAACGGCTGAATTAAAAAACTGAGACCTCGCTTCTCTCTTTCAATTTAGATTTTAAAATGTGCAAATAATGAATCGACTATTATTGTTTTGGATTTCGATATGAAATATTGATCAGTTTTATTTGCAGCAAAACTATCATGGAATAGTTATTTAAAGCTACACAGTACCCTTTTTCAAAAAGGGTTTTGGAGACAGTAACAATAAAATAAATTAATGACTTTTTAAAGATTATAATAGTAAATAGATTCCGATTTAAAAAGTCATTTTAGCTAGAACTATTATTTAGAAATTGAAGAAAATTGAAAAAATTTTAAAGCTTTCTTAAACTCTTATAAAATACTTAATTTTTAATATTTTTTAGTTATTTCACGTGTTTTATATTTCTTGGATTCTTCGGAACAAAAATTAGCATGGGATTAATGATCTGATTCTTTTCTAATTTTTAATAATTATTTTTGGAGAAAAAAAATCTGTGAAAAAACAAGAAGATTCTAAAAATATTAACTTTGACATTTAAAAAAAATAACTTGAACTCTCAGGCTTAAATCCATTCTAATTCTTATAGTACATATGTATGAAAGTATCTTCAAGAAATTTCAAGACTATATTTGGAACAGGAAAAAAGCCTTAGGGAATAGGAAACACTCGCATCACCAAAAATACAAGTCTGAGAAAAACGCATTTAAAGTTTTTAAAGGCATATAACAAAAACTAATAATCTTGTAGAGCTCTAATTTTTTATGTTATTTCCCAATTTATAAAAAACCTTAAAAAACTATTTTAACTCAATATGATCGAATATATTTTATCTTATTTGAAATACTATGTAATTAGCTTTCCAGCTCTTCAAAACATTGTCTCTTAGCAACGCAAGAAAGTTTCGGTCGTGGCATTTTCTCAACAGAAAAATGAATAAGAAAACAACAATATTATACTGCAAAGCTCCTAAATTAAAACTTAAACTTACAAAAATTAATATGAAGTCTTAACTTAAACTTATTAAAATTAATATGTAAAAGTTATTATTTAATTAAATAAAAATTAATAAAAGAACGTTTTATGAATATCAGTTAGGTAGTAATGAGAACTCAAAAGGAGAACGCACAATATAAACAAACAGAAAAGATTTGAGTAGTGGACATTGAAGTTATAATAACCATTTCACCTAAGGATTTGATTTATTCATAAAATATTTTTAATTTGTAACTTCTAGGCCTAAGTCAAGTTAACTTAACGGCATGTGTAGAGGCGAGATTTACTGAGCTAGTCGCCGAGGTATTAGGTCCGTATAATGATTGACACTTAAGTGCTTCGTATTAACTAGTACAATACTTTACTACTCAGCTTCTTAACCTATCATACCTGATTCTACATATATATCAGAAGTACTCTATTGTCAGAAACACAGAGAGGGTGACACAGTCAAAGAATGACTACTAGATAATAAAATAATAAATTTAATAGAATAACAACTAAATTAAAATCCTAAATTAAATCATAACATCATTAAACATGATAGCAGTGAGATGTTATAAAAAGATTGTGAACAGAAGTAATTATAGTCTTTAAGTACTTCAACAGGCTGATCGCTATTGGTCGATAGATGACATCACAAAGAGGGCGGATCCGATCTGCACGCAATTAGAATTCGAGATATTGAGAGATGCCGCGATGTTGCCACAAATTAATTAATTTTAAGAACAGGAAAATGCTTCAAAATGAAAAAGAAACTAAGCACACACCCCTCAGCTGTCAAATTTTGAGACTGACAACACACAGAAAACTTCAAATATCTTTAAAACTATTTAGATGTCAGATCTAAAATTTGGAGTCAAGTTTCCCAATCGTATGGGTCACCGAAAAATGCAAAAAACAATGTTTGATATTTTTGTCATTTTTAAGGTACTGTGTAGCCTTAAATTCATTTAAAGATAAAATAATATGACAGTAGTGTATAAAATAATATACTAAATGTGTATGATAAAATAACATGACAATGGTGTATAAAATAATATACTAAATGTATATGATAAAATAACATGACAATAGTGTATAAAATATTATACTAAATGTGTATGCTTTAGTTTGGTTATTTTAGCAAGGTTTTGAATCAACACGTGGCTTATTTTCTACTGGGAATCTTATTTTTGGACTGTGATCAAATGGCGAGGAGATTATCTTTGGTGGAATCGGAAATTTGGAACTAAAAATTCTTTTACTACAAAATTTGTCTCGTGAATAAATAAGAAAATAGAAACTCTGCATGTGCATTTGTTTGAATCTTACACTCTAATGATATTTTCATTTTTCAACTGCATGAATTTTTATAATCGAGAGCAAGGACTGTAGGAAATATAATTAAGAAAATTTATTTTAAAGTTCAATTTTTAATTAAAATTTATTAAAAAGTAGTTCATTAGCTTACAACTTATTTTTTCACAATTATATAATTTAATTGTTGAAACTTACTTACATCAATTCTAAAATTATTATTATTTTTATTAATTAATAATTAAATTGCTCACAATTAATTAAAAATGCAAAATTTAAGTTACGCCCAAATGCATCATTGCTCAATATAAATAAAAGCCATTGTGGGTAAATATGTGGATATGTATGTATGTATGTGGTTATGTTCAACATCTCCTACTAAATCACTGGACCGTTTTCAATCAAATTTTGCACACTTTTTATTTAAGACAAGAGGAAGATTATTGTCAACTTTTCAAAGTCCGAAAGTTAATTAAACAGTGAATTAACTAGAAATTAACCGAAATCGTTTCTCTGCATTAACTTCGAAGCTATTTGTTCCACAAAAAGTATTTTTATACCACCTTAAAGTTCAAATGTTTACCTTTCCAATGATACCAATTTTTATCTGTGTAATGTTTCCTTCAACTTTTATTAATTTTTCAAATTTTAATAAATAAATTATTACATGCAGACGTTTTTGAAATAAAGCAAATTTATAGAAACTCGTTTCTAGGCAAAGGTACGACTTTCAACTATTAGCGTTTATTCATTCAAACCTTATTAATACAGAATAATAAACAGGCTAGCTTTAAAGGTTATCTCTGAATTAATAATCTCTTTATTTAGTACAGGTCGATCTTCTTAGTTAGAAAGCTGTATATTTGACTGTTTACTATATATATTTTCATAGTTGCTTTAATCATTGTATTACATGTTGTTAAAAACTTAAAAATATATGTTCATCGTTGAAACTCCCCTCATTTTCATTCAAACCATATTAAATTTAGAGTAATAAACAGGCTAACTTTAAAAGGTTAAATTCAAAAATAATAAAGGGAAATTAAATTTGTTGTAGAAAAATTCTGATAATTTTTCTTAAATAAAATGTGTTTGCCAATGAAGATCTTATGACCCCGAACAACGCTGGGTATATATATATTTAGGTAAATATTTCAATTCAACAAAACATGTGTTATATTTTTAATATATACAGATATTAATCTAAGAATTATAATTAAAATAAACTTACCTTATCAATAATCATACAATATATATATATATATATATATATATATATATATATATATATATATATTTATAAATTTAAATAAAATTTCAGGAACATTTTGGAGTTATCCAGCAATATCTTTCCAAAATATAAACTGTTTATGGAATCCTTTGGTTCAACTGATATTCTCATTTTAATTAAAAAAAGTTTCGGAAGATAAAATGGTTTTGTGTGTAATAATATTTTAGATAAAATTAGTTTTTAAATTAAAAATATTAGACATGAAAGTGATTTAAAACCGAGCAATACCGGGTATTTCAGAAAGTGTAGTATAACCTACAATACGAGCAATACAATGTACGAGACACCATTGACTTTGACTCAGTAGATAAACAATTCTCACGAAGAACAAACTTACGAAAATCAGTCTTGTGAAATAAATATAATTTTACACATTTTAAAATATTAGATTGCATTCGAATTATTGTATTGGATAAATCATGTGATGCTGCTTTCTTTATTATTCCATCAAAAATCTTTACAAATTTTAAACTGATAAACGCATGCCTCGGTTACGATTATTGAATATCAATGCATAACGCTTATCTATGAAAGTTAAACGAAGCCTAAATTTCCTAATCTTATATTCGGACGCTATTTTCACCATCACATTTTAAAAATAAATCAAATATTTCTAATCTGCTTTACATGATTCTATTTAGAAATATTTAGTTACATTTATCAAAGAATTATTTTTAAATGCTTCATTTCCAGTGAATTTTTCATTGAATAACGTCGAAAGATCTCGGTATTTAAGGAACAATTTCATATCTTTATGGATTAAGAAATCTTTGAAACCTTTTACTGCGGTTGAAGTGATATCATTTAATACTCTAGAACCTAAAGGTAATCACCATTTTATAATATCTGACATTATTCTAACTAATGATATTTTGGCAACATATTAATTATAAAAGGTTAAAAACAATCAATTAGAGAAATTAGAATAAATTTAAAAATCCAATCTTAACTTAAACTTTAAACAAGAACAACAATTTTTTAATTAATAAACAATAAAATTTAGAAAATAAAATTAAATAAAATATATACAACGTTTAAGTAACAAGTAATTGCAGCAGCAAAACAAAAAACAGAGTTCAATGGAAATCAAGATCATACAAAGAATTCCAAAAAACAAAATAAACTCAGAGGTAATCGAATAAAACCAAAAGAAAACAAGGACTCGATTCTAGTCCATTTTCCCAAGGGCTAAGAACTTTATTCGAAATGGATTCAAAATAATAATTGGTAAATTTTTCTGTAAGAAGCTAGCATTAGGCCAAACATAGCTTCTCTTAGCCCTAAATTAATTATAAAAGGATGCCGGAAATCCTTAACATTCAAACCTCTAAAACCGATACAGGCAAAAATTGTTTAATTGTAATATGATGTTTCTATTAATTATGCATGATCTACACGGCTTTATTGTAGTATTAAATCTGATCAAATAGTATCACACACGAGAAGGAAGCCCTTCTTTTCATACTTTGTTTAAAAGACTGTTTTTAATTTCTTCTTTGTGGATTAATATTTTTCTTTCCAATACATTCCGGGATGGGTTCCGGCCTTAAGAGGATATTAAATATCAGACCTTAAATTATTTTTCATCTACAGGAAACCTAATCCATTTTTGAATCTGCATGGATGTATGTTCTCTGCTGAAGTCATCCACCAAATTCTTACTTCTTATCGTTATCTGCTATTATTTTTAACTCCTTCACATTTTTAATTCCCTTTATTAGTATTTTTTATTTATTTTGTACTTCGCAATTTTTTCCTGGATGAATTAAACAAAACACACAAATTAAATTGCTTCTATTAATTTTTGTCTTGTTAGATATTCAACGCGCGAAGGAACACAGGACAATTCAAATCTAGTAATACAATGAGGTGTATTTTTTATTTTTTGGCATAAAAATCCTAAATTATTATGATATAATTCTTGTGAACAGTTCAATTAAAAACTCTTAGTTTGACTCTTTGACCAATTATTTTATTTTGGGTATTTTTCTAAAAGACCAAACATCTTATTTCAGTATTAAAAATAATATGATGACCCGGCATTTAAGTAATAATGAAGTTATTTTGTTTCGCCTTACTGATTGCTGATACAACGGATGACATTTTCAAAAGAATCAATGGATAATGATTTTATGTTACAATTTATTTAATGCCGATTTATCACTTTATTATAGCTCTCTCAATTCTTTAACTCAAAATTAATATCCTGTAGAATAAATATGCCAATCATAAATTATGACATACGAAACTAGTGTGAATAGAAATAAAAATTCTTTAAAAAAAGTCAGCTCAATTATACAAAAATATAAATGGCAATATCTTGCGAAATAGTGGGTTTCGTAAGTTGAAAATGAGCATATACAGTTGGGATATAATGATTTGTTAGGTTGTCAATGCTGTCTGCTGTTTCTTTTTTCTTTGGAACAATATTTTAAATTTTTGTTACATTTTACACATTCCGAAATTTATTTACAATTGCTTTTCTATTGATGAAATTTTTATGTAATCACTTGTAAAATAAATCTTTAAGGTTGCATGTTCTTAAATAATGTTTAGTTGTTAGATTTCCTTTAATATTTAATTCAATTTTCATCGCTAGAAATTTTTACCTTAAATTTTTGGAATTTGTGATTTAAATAGAAACAGAGCTGATAAATACTTCTTTTCACTCTCGGGGCATAAAAGGCATTTTTTATTTAGTCCAAAGAGAAATAATGGATGTTTTAACATTTTGGTTGCATCTTTGTACAAGAAATTTGTTTTATCATTTCCAAAAAATGAACAAGAACTTAGGTTGCAAATTTAATTCCTTGCAAAGCCTTCAGCCCGGCTTTTTCAAGGCGTATGCAAAAATTTATAAAAATCATCCAAATTATAAAGAAGCAAAACCTTTTACTCTGAAAATCATTATTACGTTGGCACATTTTGAAATGAAAAAAGGGTTCAAACAAACAGGTTTTCTTGAGACGAAAAATCATTCTAATTTAAAGACGATCTGTTTAGGAAAATCACCATAACGATAAACGGTGTAGCTTTTTGATTTACGAATTTTTCCTTTTCTTAATGTCGATATTATTGATATATTTTATTAGTTTCCTGTCATTTAATTTATGAATTTTAAAAATGTTAAATACTGTCATATTTGTTTTCTGTATTAAATAATAATTTTTCCTTAATGGATTGCTTGTGCATCACTTCCCTGATTCTAAAAATCAATTTTAAGGGATTCTGCAGATAAAACAGGAAAAGACCAGATTCTTTCATTAATGTTAATAGTTTTTTTTCAAATGAGTAAAAAGAGTTTATAATTTTTCTTTATTAATAGTTTATTTTAATTTTATTTGTTATAGCTGTCTAAATATTAGCCTTTTTTCATCTCATTAATTAGTTAGAATTTTTCTTCATAGATGGAGCTAGGTTGCTAGCTTCCATTACTTTTTACTACCTTTGTCATCGCACGTTTTGGCGTCTCGTCTTCTTCATAATTTCGGCAGAGAGGGTAAATTTATTTTACTAGCTCTAGTATCTTTTGGATTTTTATTAAGGATTTTTGCCTCTTTATTTTTTCAAAATGTTTCTTGTATTGAGGTCAGACGAAACTCAGGCCACAAAGGGTATATTTTTGATTTATAGTCTTACCCTTGACAGAAAATTTTGTCCCTTTTTAGAGCTTCAATGGCGAGTGGCCTTTGAGAAAATTCGTCATTCAAGTTCTCATTCATTCCTTCCTATTTGAATATTTTTCTTTTACATTCTAAATTATATTTTTCGGGTTTTTTAATAATAATCTTTGTAATTTTCTGTTGATGCATTCACCTGATGCTGTTGCGTTGAGCACGCAAAAAGTATTGTTATCGTTATTGTTTAAATTTTTTGTTTCTTATTTATACTCTTTTTACTTTTGTTTTATATTTATATTACCTGTAATAAGAACCCATTCAAGTTTTCACCATTGTCTGTATTCATACCTTTTAATTTATGTGACAATAAAACTGAATTTTTCCTAATGCATGAAATGAACAGGCTAGAGCTTAAAACGTATTGTTTGCTTAACCCTCTTACACCGAGCGAGGCGGTCTCGGGCAGTCAAAAAATTTCCCTATAACAGGAAAGAAGGCCGGTCTGAGGCGGTTGACTTCTTTTGAGGGGAGATTCTGAGATCACTTAGGAGATAAGCGCAGTATAGGGGACCGATTATCCATTCAAACCGCAGGTCATTTCCGTGCGCCTTTAGGGAAGGTTGTAGCAGGGTGTAGCGTGGGGTGGTAAATGACCACCCAGTTGGGAGAGTCCAATTCATGTCCCGGTTTTAAAGGGGCTAGACGAAAAAAGTCATCTCCGGTTTAAAGAGTTAAAGTAGGTTTAGAAACTCTTGGCTGATTAAAATTTCGATTTTTAAAGTTTTTTCAAAATACTTGCACTTCAATTTACTGTACTTGATAAAAATTTCATCTTAATTCACACATGTATACCTTCTTATAAATTTGCATTTCGAGACATCAATTTTGTTCCACAAAGCTGTTAAACGTTTAATCTACTATGGAAATACTTGGCATTCCATAATTATTTCAAGAGAAATTTTGTAGTTAAGTAAATTACTTTAACGGTTAATTTTCTGAATTTAATATTACCAATATTTATGCAATAACCGAAATTTATCAACGAACTTCACTCTAACGGTTTTAAAACTCATCCATATTAATATTTCATGCAATATCGACTAAAGTACTCTGCTTAGCAAAACGAATTTTGCGAATATGATTATGAACTTCCTCTCAGCACAACATATACTAGAGTTTGAATAATATTTTCTTCGGTTGTTTTTATACTTCAACTTTAAACTGCACAGATTGCACAGCTAACACGGATCTTGCAGAGGATTAGGACCTCCTTATTTTCATTTCATATTTCTATTTTCAATGTATCTGAAGCAACTACTTAAGATAAATTAATATATTGAGATTAAAATATGTCGAAACAAGAAAAGTATTTCAAGAAAGATTATAGTAGACAATATTTGTTTCTTTTAAAACTAAAGGACAGTATTGTTTATATTAATATTGCGCTTCTCCCTGGGCAAGTATTGGATCAAAAAGAAAACTAAGCAACATAGACAAGAAATGAAATTAATAAATGTGATTTCGCTAATATTTTAAACTATTTTAAAGCGTAATAAAATTTTGGAATTCCATCAAAATCATATTGAAGTTGAATAAATTCACTAGTGAGATGTCTATATAAATTTAATCCCTAAGCTTATTAAATTGTTCTAACACGTATATAGATGCATTTATTTTTGTGAGGTAGACAAGAAAAGAAAATTTCTTGAAAACACAATTTTATTAGCGTACTAAAATGCTTATTTTTATTTTAATTAATCGCTACATTTTAGTATTTAATATGTTTCCATAAGTCTTTGTTATAAATATTGTGGAATCTCGAAATAAGTTTTTCCTACGAATTCACTGCCGAGTGGCATCACTCGTATGGAATAAAAACGTAATTAAATTAACCGATTAACTGATAATTAATTTCTGAATGTATTAAGGTAGTATACTGCCATCGAGAACACACAAGTGAACATAATTTCAAAACTCTATCACTATAAGAATTGACTGAAATATCCATTGCAGTATTCCATGTTTAAGAACTTGAAACTATTCAAATTTAAATGAAAACGGATTATAAGGATTTCGTTTAAGTTGACAGTATAGCAATTCTAGATGCTCATTCTATAAGAAGGTATTTCGCAAAGTGCGCACTGTCAATATGGGCAAATTTTCTAAATGTAGAGATTTGGTATTCAGAGAATTCTATTTCTGGAATTTCACAATTGGATTACGTTTTCCTATGTATGTTTCTTCTATGTTACGTTCATGTATGTTATGTTCATGTATGTTATGTGCTTCTATGCTACGTTCTTCTATGTTATGTTTCTTCATGTTACGTTCTTCTATGTATGTTCTATGTATGTTGTACGCATGTTTCTGGAACTTCACAATTGGATTAATTGTTTTTAACAACAAGCATATAACGTTCAACATATTGTGCCCTATGCTGTCTTTTGATTGTTTGGCAATTGTATCATGTATTTTGTTAATGCAAATTTCAAGGAGTTAATGGAGTTAAATTTTGGAAACTATAGTTAGATAATAGGGAAAATATTGATTTTTATATATGGACTAGTGTTTGGATACATGTAAAAATTTTGTTATGGTGATCCGCATCTTATGTAACATATTCTGTGTTGAAGGACATGATTAGAGGACCACTCGTAATATAGGACAGAAAATTGTGGACAAGACAGTTACAGTATATAAAAAAGAAAGGAAAAAATAGGTCTTTAGGGTTTTCCTGTGAGATGGTGGATGTAGGTTGTTGGTTCTGTATACTTGCGACTTCCAGAGTGTCACTTTATAAATGTTTAGTGAACGCGTTCCCGTATTCTTGATTCATAATAGAGAGTCTTTGATGGTCATAATTAAGTCTTTATAGAGCACTTTTTTGCTGGTCAGATTTTTCTTTCTTCTTCCTTATGCTTCGGCAGGTCGGAATTTTTTCCTCGTCTATAGATTTTCTATTCCACCAATCTCTATTTACAAATACCAAATATCTGTATTCTATGTCTATAATAGTTACAATTAACAAAATTTAACAAATATAGTAACAATAAATTAATTAGTCAAAAATTAATTAAAACTTAATTAAAAACTCTTTGTATTATATAGAATGGCGCATATGCAGCGATTTCTAATATAATACGGAAACAAATAATAGAAATATAAATTAAAAGGTAAAAAAAGTATAAATAAGAAACAGAAGATTTAAACAAAAAACGATAACAATGCACCTTTTTGCGTGCTCAACGCAACAGCATCAAGTGATTACATCAACAAAAAATTACAACAATTAATATTTAAAACATATAGAATAGAATTAAATTCTATTCTATATGTTTTAAATATTAATAATTTAAATTATTAATAATTAATAATAATTTAATTAATTTTTTAATTATTAATAATTTAATTAATTTTTTNATTATTAATAATTTAATTAATTTTTTTAATTATTAATAATTATTAATAATTTAATTAATTTTTTAATTATTAATAATTTAATAATTTAAAACATATAGAATGGAATTAAATTCTATTTTATGCGTTTTAAATATTAATTGTTGTAATTCTTTGTTGATGCAATCACTTGATGCTGTTGCGTTGAGCACGCAAAAAAGTTGTAATGTTATAGTTTTTTGTTTAAATCTTCTGTTTCTTATTTATACTTTTTTTACCTTATAATTTATACAGTCGGACCTCTATTTAACGAAGTGGCTAAATCCCGAAAAAAAGTTTGTCATATGGAAAATTCGTTAAATAGAGACTCACCTTTTAAAGTACTTTAAACTACACAAAACAGATTTAAATTCATAAACACTAAATATTATTATTAAAAAAGTAATTAATCACTCCTTTATTTTGTAAATTAATATCTATTTGTTTGATATATCTTACCCATAAAAAAAAATCTGCAAGGAAAACCAGAATAAAACAAGACATTGTCCGGGAATACACAGTACTTTCAATTTAAAAAAAATATATATATATATTAAAATTAATGAATTTTAATGGCATTATCGCATTTATTTCAACAAGTAATTTTAAGCATACATTGCCACATACGTCCTTAAATTTAATTACTGATAAAGTTCGAGGACACGGGACAACTCCATTGAGGGTGAAATGGGGATATTGAAAGTTTTTTTAGTGAAGCGGACACTGGGGGGTGGGGTGGGGTAAAGGTTGCATCTCCATGAATTAGGAGACTGGTAAACCCAGTTCAAGGTCATTGATCACCACACAATGTGTTAAAAGAAAGAATAAGTTTGAAATGTTCAAAAATATTTTGAGAAATAGGGAGAAAAAAATATTGGATCACAAGAAAAAGGTCGTTAAATAGAGAATGCACTTCGCTGTTTGGAGGTTATTTTACGAAGAAATTCGCAAAATGTTCTTGGTCCTAATTAAAAGTTCGCAAAATAGAGGTTCGTTAAATAGAGGTCCGACTGTATTTCTATTATCTATGTCTATAATGTGACAGATGAAATGCAACAAGAGATTTTACAAAGGAAGGTCAGTCATAAAAAAAATGCAACATAAAATCAGAATTTATTATTATAATATTGAGAGATGCTAAGAAACAAGGATCTAACAGATCAGACAGGAAGCAACTGAAAAAATCAGATATCTAAAAATAGCTTCTTTATAACCAGTGCTTACTAAAGAACGTTACAATAGATTTCAATACTATTACTTCTATACCTTATATATAAGCGTGTGGCAATATATAAATTGCATTCCCATTGTTGTAGTAGCTTCAAAAGGCTAGACTCAAAAATACACTAAAATTAAATCGCATTAACTGTGAAGTTATTTATCGACTTGAAAGTATAGTGCTTTTAGTGATCGCAAGTAGCTTCTTCATTTTCTTTGTGTTAGAAAATTCACAAAGAATGTAGAGAAAACCCACATTTATCGGTAAATATAAACGCATTTTCTCAATCATCAGTCCGTTGTAATTACAAAACTAGAAATCACGAATGCATTCGAAGTAAAAGAAAACCATTGCAAATTATTAAAAGTGGTTCACTTAATAGGCTTGTTATGTATTATATTGACGCTGTAAGTCTGACCAAAATAGATCTTAATTGAAATCTTTGCTAAGCTCTTCTTCAAAGAAGTGATTTTCAAATGAAAATGTAACTCTACATTTGACCATTTGGAATCATATTATACAATTTCTCATTGTTACTTCACACTTTAACAAGCATTTGTTTCTGACGCTCCAGGCATGTTCTGGTTTTTAACCCAACAAGCTTCAGTTATGCCAATTAACATAGTTATCAAGTTATACATTAATTATTTTTATGAAGTTCTAAAATTTCATTTATGTCAATTAACATGGTATGAAATTGTATAACCTGAAATCGAATGCCACCAGCTAAAAAGCTAGCAAATATAAATTTGTACTGAAATCGTCTGTTTTAATAATTATAACGTGTGAATTTTGTTGTTACGCTTTTATTTCACTGTTCATTTTGTCCCTTTGCTTTTATATGGTATTTTTAGGCTTATAATACTTATAAATCTATCAAAATAAATTAATAATTCAATAGAGTAATAAAAAAATAAAATTCCGCTTGCCCTTTCAAAAACTTAAGCATAGTCGAAAATATTTTTCTGGTAAACATGTGGTTCGAAGTGCATCAATCAAAAACCTAAAGTCAGAAGTAATTTTTTGCGGCAATAATTTTACTGTTGCGATCAAAAGAATAATCTACCATAGGAACTAATTTAGTCTCGCCATGAGACCTTTTCTTTGCAAATGTGTGTGTGTGTGAAAATATATGCTATATAGTATATTAACTAATGTTCGTCATGTGAAGTACGCGAAAAATAACACGGCATTAACGACGAAAATCTGATTATTAATTTTCAGTTGCTTAAAAATAAAATATCTGATTGGCTTTATTCATCAGGTGTACGATTTATCCACATGTTGTAGTTTTAATTTAATGTTTTGCTTTGAGTATATTATACAGATAACAAATATTATCAGATATTGAGGATCATAATTCAAATTCTCTTAATTTACATCCAAAGCAAAATAACACAATAACAAGAATTTTCAGTGAGATGAGAACAAAAGATTAAATATTATTATTATTTTTTAAATAATTCCTCAAAGCATTTGAAATCTTCCGAAATATATGGCTGCAATTAGGAAATTCTGCATTTTCTGACCAAATTACCTCTCAAATGACAAACGATTAAAAGTATTTCCTAGCAGAAGCGAAAACAAATGCCAATGATTAATTATTGCGAGTGCAGCGTTCGACATGAGTATAAATCATCATTGTATTTCAATACGGAACTTTAATAGCAGTTCCTAGATGAGTTTCAACACAAATTCGAATCTAATGGCAATTCTAAGATGAATTCGTTTTCGTCTAATTGTTTAATGAATATTCAACATTTCTAACGCTGACTTGGAAAAGATTTTATGCTGATGAAATGTTCAGTATTGCATTTCCTAGTTTCTATACTTAAATTTAAGATTTTAGAAATGAAGTAAATGCATAGCTTATTACTGGTAATTATGCATCTACCAAATTTTTCCAATTTTTCTCCAAGATGGTTTATCCGCCTGCTCTAGGATAACGCGGAAAAATATTGTTACAAACATGGAAAGTCGCTTCCCAGCAATGTTAGTCTTATGGTTGGGAGAGAGTTTTGCAGGGGTAAGTATGGGATACTGGCAGGAGCCGAGTCTGAACCTCTGACCTTGGCGACAAATTTGGGGACCTTGGCGGCAAATCGATGATTCCAGAAAATGCTACACTTTTCTCGATATCTCTATTAGGAAAGAAAATACGCTTGAATATACGAGAAAACTCCATGTGACACGAGAGCCTATGGATAATTTCTAAATGTGACTCAATTGTTAATTTCTGAACTTGACCCAATGGATAATTTCTAAACGTGGCCCAATGGATAATTTCTAAACGAGACCCAATGGATAATTTCTAAACGTGACCCAATGGATAATTTCTAAACAACACCC
>BGPR01001340.1:213355-269915 GCA_013235015.1 Araneus ventricosus | reverse complement strand
GCCTTATATGAAGAATGATATTAGTTTTACTTCAAGAATTAAACTTTAAAAAACATTTTCGAGGAACTTTTATGTTCAACAAGATCAGCATTTCCTAAACATTTCAATACACAAGTTGACTTAATTCTAATAATTAAAACAAACAAAAACATGTTTATAAGCACAAAAATACTTTAACACAAAGTATATGTTCTTCAGGTGATTATTAATAATACAAAATATGCACCCCGACAGTTCTGAAATCACTGTATCTTCACAGATATCTAACGGAAGAAAGAGAGGGGAAAGGACACATACAACTACTTCAGGCAACAATGTTTATAGAACCAAAAACATTGTTCCATGGGTACTATGTATGAAAAGATAAATGGAATTTGCCTTAAGATTCATTGCCAGCATGAAAGATGCCCCAATTTTTTGATGATCATCTCAAGAAATACAACCTTAGTTCAAAAACAATTTTAAAAATTGCTATTATATCCCAGAGAGGAATGAGCACTGTCCAACAAATTTTCTGGCTGAAAAACAAATATGCCCAAGAAAATAATAAAATTTCTCTCTACCTTTATTATTAAAACAATGAAACTGGTTTATTACATTTGCTAAAGAATAAGCATAGAAAGAAGGGGGGATGCAAAATTTGTTTAAAAAATTAAATCCTGTTAAGAAATAAAAATTTATGCTTTCATTTTTTACAGACAAATCTACCGAATAAAGAGCAGTATATGCAATATCTTGGTTCGATTGAATAAAACATATATACAATGAAGGTGGTATCATCTGAATTGTTCTGACAAGAATTACAGTATTTTAGGTTTTATCATTCTTTTTTTTTTTTTTTTTTTTTTTTGCCCTTCTGTATCAGATTGCTGAAGCAATTGTTACTCGAAATTGAAATGTAATATGCAGACTCAATATTTTTTGCATAGTAGGTATGCAGTTTTCATTTTAAACCAGCGAGGGTGGTCTCCCCTAAACTTTCTCGTATACTCCTTCACAAAGGTGTCATTTCCCCGCACCCTCACACGGATAAAAATTGCTAATTTTCAGTACGCCCAGAACACCACGAATTTCCCTCAGTGAGCATCCAAGGCGAAAGGCAGGGATAGAAGCAGAAAGGAGTAGCAGAACTTAAATGCACCATTACGCAATAACAGCCTTGTGTCATTGCGTGATGAGAAAAGACGAATAGGCAATTTGAACACCACCTTTTCAACCGATTGAAACAAAAACTGGGCACAGATCTATAATTAATGCCAGCAGATGTCAAACCAATTTTTACTTATCGAAGCTATAGAGTTTAGAAGTTATCATGTTAACAAGCATACGATGATACAGACTGAGAGACGGTCAACACGTTGACGGATTTGGTCCAAAATTTGATACAAACCTACATTCCTGATGATAAAAACTGTGTACTAAATTTTACCACCTAACTATTTAAGTTATCGTGTTCACATGAACACGGACAGACTAACATACCGTGGACGGATTTTGTGCAAAATTTGATAGAAATCTACAAATTATGTGTCAAAACTATATATCAAACTTCATCCCTGTAGCTTTAATAGTGTGAGTTATCGTGTTCACAGACACACATAATTCCAAAATTGTGTTTTTCGGACTCAGGGAGGTCCTTTTAGACCTCCCTGTGGAGATTCGTCTAAATCCTGAGTTCAAATTTTTTGACGATTACAATACTTTCTCTTTATATACATTGGATACAAGAAAGTACAAAAACTGTAACTTTTAGTGACATTGGCAATGCCATTCTCTTTCCATAACAAAGCCTTTTTGACCAAATACACTGCTGATTTCACCCTAAAATGGTTTGAGATTTTTAATGTGTAATTGTAGTCTACTTCTTCCAAAAGACCTGGAACACCTTCTATGAATTCACCATTGGTTAATAAATAAAATAAAGTTTAAAAAAACTCAATTGCATAATAAATCATGTCAACATATCTGTGTATTACTCTTCAAACTACTCAGTATCATTTTCATACAACAAGGGACCAGTCTTCCCTAACAACATTTCAAAGTTGCATTATTACTTTCACTCAAATTATACTTACAGTAATCGTCTATACATGACTCATATTCAATGCCCCAAAGGGAAAAAAAAAGCATTGAAAAATGTCAAACATTGTTGTGTGATCTCACATAACTACTCTCTCTTACATTTAGAAAGTAACGACTTGAATTAATAGACTATGTTACTGCGTGATTGGCTACTTGTGAAGGACTGGCATCAAGTACTGGAGACACAAATAGGTGTTTGCAACAAAATCAAACTGCACAGCAGAGCACTATGAGCAGTTAAAAATGTTATCAGGCTTGGCAAAATTTTCATTTACACAATTGTATAAATTAAGGTGTTTTAAAGTGTAATATTCTGCTGTTCCTTAAAAAATTACATGCAATAAAATTACTTACGCTTTCATAATTTGTAAGGCTACAACTTCTTTTCTTAAAGCATTCAACTCGTCATCTTGTTTCTTCTTTTGTTGAAGAAGGAATTGGATGTAATCAATTGCTTACAAAAACAAATTATATTTATATTCAATAGACATTCTAATTAGAATGGATAACTACTACTAAAATATTTTAAAACATACAAGACAAAATATGCAAAAAATTAGCAAAATTTTACAATTGATATTGGAAATTCCAAACAAAATGATTAACTTAAAATAACTTAGAAAATCAAAAAAATTTATGTCAATATTCAATTAAAAAAAAAATTAAATGATCTCAGAAAGAAAAAGAGTATAAAAAAAGGATATATATATATATATATACTTAAATGTTACTACAATTATAAATTAAAGCTCAGTTTGAACAGAAAATACTACAATCAGCAAGTATACTTGTTACAATATATTCTTTCTGTTTATAAATATTTAAAAACTGGTGATGTTGCTGTTCATTCAACAGAAATGCTTAATTTTAAAGTAATTTAAAGAATTGCAGATTTAATAAGACATTTAAGCTAGCTGCTTTTAAGATTTTATAGTAGTTATTGATTGAATACATAAGCATAACAGCAATAACTTTAATTATAAATACAAGGATCTCGATACTGATGTGTAAACAATGAAATTCTGAGTAAACTTACATCTCTGAAGAATAGTTGCTTTGCTCAATTTATAACTACTTATACTATCCTGCTGTTGACAAGTAGGAACAAGTGACTGCAAATCTTCATAACCTCTCTGCAAGATAAATTTAAATAAATTTACTGCAAATTGATTAAAAAATAAGAAAGTATTTCAATAAGTCTAGAAAATGAGATTGAATTTTCAGATATTTCAAATGATTCAATTAATTAAGCAGAACTGTACAAAACCTTTTTCCACTCTACAAATAAATACAGCATTGAAATAATATTAAGTAACTCAATCAATGCATAACTTGACAAAATTAAGCGCATATTATACATAGATTCTACAGGTGCAAACTACTTATAGGCCAGTTTTTAAAAATTGGATTAACAACATTTAAACAGAGTGGATTTTGTTATAGCAGTAAAAACTGATTATGACTAGATCAGTGAAAGTAGTGACTAAAAATTCAAGAGAACCAGTAAAACGTTGAAAAATACATGAAATGTTTACGAACTTTAATGGCATCACGTCTTTTTTGCTCTGCTTGAGTGTGAGCTTCTCGTCTTCTTTCCTTGTAACTTAAAGTTGATTTTTGATCACTGTCTTCATCATCTATATTTTTAAAAAAACCATGAATCATCATCAACAATAAAAAAATTTTTTAGTTGTTCTATTTCTTTTTTCAGCATTTTTTTAAAATCTTTTATCTTCCAAGCATCTAAAAACTTCAATTAATTATTGCTGTTAAATTGCTTGTTAGATAATTAAAGTCAATTAATTATTAACAAGCAACAGTTTATGTAGATGTGTTAGATATAATCCATATCAGCTGTTTAAAATTTATAAATACACATCAAATCTAAAAATAGATATGCACTTCTCAGAATCAAACTATCTAGTCTAACCTCCAAAGAATTCACTAAAGACAAGAAAATTTCAATATATACAGTAGAACCTTGATTATCCGACATAATTGGGACCGAACATACATCGGATAATCGAAATTTTCGGATAATAGAGAATTTTTCAATAATCATCTAGTTTAATATGTAACATTGTTATTGAACTCCTACTATGATTATTTAAACTACTAAATAAATATCTAAATTCAAATCATACATGAAAATTTATTTTGAAACAAAAAACACAGCAGAAAAAGAGAACTAACAGTCACACGCTAGAATCTCGGAAAGTCCCATCTACGCATATCACCTTTTTCCATAGTAGAATCATCCACGAAGGGTAGGCACGCCAATCGTAAGAATGTAGCGAAAATATGACATTGATTTCTCTTTCCCCCTTTTGAAATTCTACAGCTGTGAAAAAATGACAAAAGAGGTTTTGTTCCTGTACTTGCTTACAATCAGAAGGTGCAATAGCATTCGATTGTTGTGGCACTTGGCATTATAGCATTCCAAATTTCGAAATGGGGAGTGTTTTTGTTTAGAACAGGAACATGTGCACAGGGGATGGTGGGACAGCTAAATCTAAGAAAGGAGAACCAAAATATTTATCTGTACTTGTAGTTTGGAAAGAACGCTTGCATACACAAGGAATGTGAAAGTAAAAAAAAAAAAGCTTTAAAAAATGGATTTTGGTTAACAGAAAGTGACGTTTAAAAGAGTTTTGGATAATAGACGCTGAAAAAAAAGTCGGGAAACCGACGTTGGTTAAACAAAGGTAGGATAATCAAGGTTCTACTGTACAGTCAAACCTCTATATTTGAACCTGAAGGTTGCTGCAAAAAAAATCGATATACATATATATAAATTTCAGTACGTAGAAATACAGCAAATTTTTTGTCATTTTCTCACTAAAAACAATTGGGCGTAGTTAATTTTTTAGGGTTAAAGGAATCTTTAAAAAAATTAAATTATCAAAGAAATTTATTTTTTAAAAATGTACAAATATGTAGGCTGCCAATTTGCTTACAATGTACTAAAAATGTATGTTTGTATACAAAAAAATGAAACTAAATTTTCATTTTTTTTCAGACAAAGCATTTCCCAATATCTTTTTTAACATAATCCTTTTTTGAAGTTGTTGCAATATAATGTTCACATTTATTCAGAGAGGTAAACATTTCTTCCAGAACTTTAGAAACAAATCTCAAGCAGTGTCAGACAATTTGGAATGCTTCCATTAGTTATTTTCTAGATGGTTTTCCAATTATTTCATGTTAACTGTCATCATCATATTTGGGATCATTTTGGTCAAAGCAGTCATAAAATATGCCCTCGGCAAAGAGATAATCAGCCACTAATAAGTTCTTATCTACATGTAAAGATTGCTTGAATTCTATACCTTCATTTGCCCTAATGAAACAAATTATCGTCATACTTCTTTTGTGTTTTAGGTACCCAATTTAATTTTTTTCTTGATTTTCTCCTAAAATTTCATCAACAAAACCAGCTTTAGCAAAAGAAAATTTTATCATAGTGAGTAAGACATTTTCCCGGACTTTGGCTAATGTGCTCAAACATAACTGAAGTTTTACTAATTTTTCTGTAGATTTGTTACTTCCAAACGCAAAGGTTTGAAATTGGTAATAAACTTTTAAGTTTTTCAAGTTTCAGAAAAATTTCAGATTTTAATTTTACTTCACAGTTATCTTAATCTTGTTGTTTTAAATATAATTTAATAGAAATCTATGCTTTAAATTAATTTGATAATTTAACGAGTTAAACTGAACTTCTCTTTCAAAAAATTTCTCATTGGGGCCATGTTCACTATAAGGAATCTGAATTTAAAGTAAAAATCTCACTCCAAGTTAGGAAAGGGATTTGTAAAACAGAAGCCAAGAGTTGCATATGACTCACTGGCAAGTGTTTATTGCTTTTCGTAAACAACCTCCTGGTCTTCCATGAATTTCTACTGCAGATAGAAGCCACAAGTTTTTTCCCCCCTCTTATTTAATTCATATTCCTTCTCATGAACAAAATCTAACATTTTTTCATGTAATCAGTATAAATAACCTTTTAAATGGAAATATTTGATCAATATATAGAAATTTTATTCCAGCACACAAAACTATTTTTCTAATGAAAATCCAAGATTCCTGAAAAAAGTTTGATATACAGAGATTCTCCATACATGGGGGTTTAACTGTTATTATGTATTAACTGTAAGTACGCATGATCATAAAAAGATCTCCTTCGACTTTACTACAGAAGACTGCAACAAGTGAATTACCTACAAAACTAATTTTGAGATAAAGACATTTAAAATTTAAATGAAATTAGTAAAAACAGAGAGAAATAAATAAAGCTAAAATACTTTTAAAAACTAAAATATATAGTTATACATTACTTTTAATTCCAATTATTTACCCTTCAAAGACTTTGTTCCCAAATAAAACTTATGTTACTTCTTTAGTTTAAGATATACGAGTAAAATAATGCAAGCACTGATTTTCCAACAAAAAAGTTTACTGTTATAAAACTATCCATCATGCCTACCAGTATTATGGGCTGATGAGGAAGTTAAAAGATCAATGGATCCGGTTGAAGATGTCCTCGAAAACGAAAAACTTAAACTGGGAGCAGGAGGACTTGGCAAACTGAGTTTATCATTTTCTGATCCTAAAATAATATAAAACATTAGGCTGTTACCATAAGAAAGTGTTATTGGTTTAAATACTCCAAAGAGAATGAAAAAGTAAATGCCAAGAAAAATGTCAAAAAGTTATATCCAAACAATGATCAGATAAAAAAATTGCAACAGACAATCTATTTTAAATTTAATATTTGAACATGTTGCAGGAATTGTCCGTTGAAGAGTTATTCATCATTCATTCATATTTCAATATATTTTTTGTTTAAAATATAAAGGAATATTGCAGAAGCAATGACGAATGAATTTCATTTCTAGGAAAACTGGACATAAATCTCATATTCCAAGTTTTATACAGTAACTGAATTCGGATAAATTTTTCAAAATTTCCATTTAACAAAATCAGTGAAGACAATCAACAAGCTCCATTAACAAGACAATAAGTTTATTTGAACAAAATAGCATCAGACAAATATTATGCATTTTACAAGAGTATTTTTCACCAATATCTTGCAAGAAAAAACAAACAGTATAATAAATTATTCAACTGACATAGTGTCACTCATTAAAAAAAGGTAACTATTAAATCAAAACAGTTATAAACATTATACTGGATTATTTTTAACATTTCTATAATCTAGTTCCATGATAGTTAACAAAATGACAAAAAAAAAATCACTAACCAGGATCATATTTAGTATCTGTAAAACTTAGCTCTGCCATGATTCATTTCCATTCGAAGTTATGAACTACTGAAAAAAAAATGTAAATATGTCATTTTAATTACATTAACACAAAGCCAGAACATTTTGCTATTGAAAATAAAGTGAAAATATATGTTGAATAATTTAATTTGTATACAGTAATGAACAAAAAAGTTTCATACAGATTACATAATTATTTTCTGAAAAAAATTATAACTAATGGGTGTGTTTTCTCTCCAACATTCTTGTTCACTTATATAACGCAACATGTTTTGAGCTGAGCATCACAATATTAGCAAATAGAATCAAGAACAGATTTTGGACCTCTTTCTGTTGACCAACAAAGTCCAAAATTTGAAATAAATCAAAAATTTGGTGTCAAACCCACATACCAAACTTCATTTATATAATTTGTTGATTTTTTGAGTTATTGTAATCACAAATACAAGGCCAGACAAAGAAAAAGATAGTCCAACTTTGATGGATATTATCCAAAATTAGACCCAGGCCTACAATTTTAGCATACAGATCATATCTTAAATCCATACATCTAGTTTATTATGTTTTTGAGTATGATTTTCACAGGGCCAGCCTTAGGAGATACGAGACCCAATTGGAAACAATTTTGGATAACCCCCATATATTTAAGTTTCAAGAAATAATACATAATAAATAAAAAAAACAATATGAAATTTTGACAAATAAATAAATATTATTTATTGTTAAAAATTTTAATTAATGTTTAATTCTAAAAAATGGTAAGAAAACGCAGTATTGATGATTTCTCTCTAAATAATCTAAAAACATAATAAAAGACTTATGTTGATGGAGAATCATTGTTTTCTTAATTAAAAACAAATCTACATGAGTGTGTCTCTACACTTCACGGGCTTCAGCTGGCTGTCTTCAAAAACTGCCTGCTGCATGCCCCTGTTTAACAAAAAAGAAACAAAAATACCCAGTCCTCTCTACAAAACAATGACATTCCCTTGATTTAGGACTGGTGTTTCTCTCTATGTAAAAGAGGCATGCTTTATAAGTAACTAAATACTTCTTACCCTTCTACTACAATTTTATTTTTTTATAACAGTAGGGAAAGTTGGCCACGACTATTGATGCCAGTCAGATGCAAGAGAAAATTTTGACAACGTTGGTTTGCAAGCGAATTTAAAAACATAAATTCGAAAATTCCTAAGGATAATGTTATGAAATCAAAATATCCGATTTTAATTGGAATAAGTTTGAATACATTCTTTTTTGCACTCTGGCGCGAGGCCCTATTTCGAGCAATTGGTCCAATCGGTTACAGGCCAGCCCTGAGTTTTCACCTAAGTGCAACAAGAGACATCAACAGACAGTCAAACTGTTGAAGGATTTGATATAGATTTACAATTCTAGTTACAAAACCGTATGCATAATTTTATCTATTTAGCCCACTGCATTTTTGAGTTATGTGTTCACACGCACAAAGACACACTTCTCTTAGAAGGATATCATATAAAATCTGATGAAAATATATTTTGGTGGAAAGATCACATACCAAATGTCTAGATCACTGGGTTTTTGAGTTATTGTATTCACAGACAAATTAATTCCCCAAATGGTTTTTTTCAGCTTCAAATAGGTTTAAAATATAGATTCATTAAAATCTTAAGCTGAAATTTTTTGATGATTATAATACTTTCTCTTTACATAGGTTGATACACACGAAAGCAAAAAGAAAAAGATTAAGAATAATAGAAATTATTGGGAATACAGCAACTATGAAACGTAAATTGCGTAAATAATGCAGCTAAACCGAATTCACACATCTCAATTCGTAAGCAAACTGTTGTTTGAAATTTAAAAGTAGCACAATCCATCTAGATCCAAAGTAGACTGAAATGTTATTATCCAATATTTTTTGTTGGGTACAATAATTGTTTTTTACATGCTGTGACTCATTCTGAGCCATTAATTTATGTATGTGGTTCTGCTGTTCTACATTCTTCAAAATCTATTATAGTCCAGTCAACGAAGGGTTTGAAAAAAAAAAAAATCGTGTAGTTTTGAAAAACGGCATACTTGTTTGTGAGGGGCTTCTGGTGAACATACTAAAAGCCAAGAAAGGAGACTTGAGCTTGGGGGCTGCGTTCGCGCCGCCATCTTGGATTTCATCCCACATTTTTAGTTTTTCTTGAATATCTAGAAATCTTTCCGGTTTTCTACGTACAATTGATTTAATAAATTAAAGAGCGTAAAATTCCCTACAAATACATGCTTTTAGTTTACTTCTAGCTTTAAAAGTTTCCGAGATAATGGATCCGATTTCAGAGACTCAGCCACCAGGTCACAGCTACAACTGTGTAATAACACCATGGATGGTCAGAAGATACAGCAGATCTTATCTTTCAATGACTTGGAAAGAGAAAGCGATTTCTTATTTTAAAAGTTTGCCACTACCTTGGATTTCATCCCCCTTTTTTAGTTTCTCTTGAATATCTCAAAATCTATTCAATTTTCAAATTATATGCAATCAGCAAATTAAAGAATGCAAAATTCCCTACAAATGCATGCTTTTAGTTTTGTTTCAGCTTTAATAGTTTCTGAGATAATGGATTTCAAAATTTGCTACCATCTTGGATTTTAACTCCCTTTTTTAGTTTTTCTTAAATATCTCAGAAACTATTAAAGCCAGAAAGAAAAATAAAAGCATGCATTCGTTGAGAATATTACTATCTTTAATTTGTTGCATTACATGCAATTTGAAAATCAAAAGGTTTTCGAGATATTCAAGAAAAACTAAAAAAGGGGGATAAAATCCAAAATGGCGGCAAATTTCGAGACCCATTATCTCAGAAACTATTAAAGCTAAAAGAAATATAAAAGCATGCATTTGTAGGGAATTTTACGATACTTAATTTTCTGTATTAAATGTAAATGAAAATTGAACAGTTTTGGAGATATTCAAGAAAATTTAAAAAGGGGATGAATTCCAAGATGGTGGCAAACTTTGAGACCCATTTTATCGAAAACTATTAAAGCTAGAAGAGAAATAAAATCATTTATATGTAGGGAAATTTACGCTCATTAATTTGTTGAATCATTTGTAATTTGAAAACTGAAGTTTTTGAGATATTCAAGAAGAAACTAAAAAGGGGGAGGAAATCCAAGATGACGGGGTGAGCTCACCTCCCAGACAGAGGACTTTCAGTATATTCATTAAAAGCCCCTCACGAACATGTGTACCAATTTTCAAAACTTATATGATTTAATGTTTTTTTTACAAACCCCTAAGATTTCTTTCAAATTCATCCACTTTGAGACAAATTATCTCAAAACCCATTAAAGCTCGAAGAAAAATCAAAGAATTCATTTGTAGGTAATGGTAAACTCTTTAATTTGTTAAGTCATATGTAATTTGAATATTGAATAGTTTTCAAGATATTCAAGAAAAACTAAAAAAGGGAGGGGAAATCCAATATGGAGGCAACCTTTGAGACCCATTATCTGGGAAACTATTAAAGCTGGAAGAAAAATAAAAGTATATATTTGTAGAGAATTTTATGCTCTTTAATTTGTTAAATCAATTGTAATTTGAAAACTGAATAGTATTTGATATATTCAGCAAAAACTAAAAAAGGGGGATGAAATCCAAGATGGCGCCGCGAGCTCACCCCCACCAGGACCAGAGACTTTTAGTATGTTCATCATACGCCCCTCAAGAACACGTGTACCAATTTTCAAAACTATATGATTTAATGTGTTTTTCATTTCCATTTTGGACCTTCGTTCACTGGACTATTAATAATAAATTATTTAAACAGGATAAAAGCTTTTTAATCTTACTTTGATACTTATCTAGTTTTTATGATTCACAGTTATAGCATTGCCTTGGGCTAATAATTATTATCATTAATGCTTTGTACCCAAGTGATTGATTTTAATTCCTCTTGTTGATCAATTTTATCTCCACTTGTTTCATTCAATTTTAAAATGTTCTTTTTTTTCTTTTTTTAATAGGCCAGTGTGACAATTTTCTCCATGCCAAAGGGATTTTCCTATCAAAACTCATCTCTTTGCACAATCTGAAGTTATACAGTGGAAAAATAATTTTCCAATGTTAAGCATTATTGATGGGAACTTCAGGATTTATTATGCACCTGTTTCATACTGAGCCCAATGTACCTACCATTTGCCAATCAGGATTTGAAGTTTCATCTCAGAGAAGACGATATCTGAAACTAAAAAGCATAGTGAAGAAATCTAAAAATATGAGGCTACTGAACCCATGAGAGACATCCTTCTATTTTAATTTTTGGCCCAAATGCATTAATAGGATAGTATGGATATAAGTGAATTGCTCTGTAAAAATGTTTCAGTTCATACTGATGACATCAAATAACCACAATATTTGCTTGTACTGTCAGCGGACAGAATATGCACATCAATCATGGTTACCTAGACAATAGTGCAACAAAACATAATTAGAGACCAAACAAGAGATTTAAAAAAGCCCAGGTATTATAATGAAAATGTTAATTCTTTGAATTCTAAATTTTCAGCACTTGGTTCACCCACAGAGAAATTTTCACAAACATTACAACATATAAAATCTTCAACAATATAAAAAGTTCTTAGATAACCACTGCAATAACAATTCAAAATCAGGAAATAACCAAGTTTTTCTGCAAGGACAGAGTGAAATTCCCTGTCGACTCAAAAAAAACATAATGCACAAAAGTTGAATTCAATCATTTATAAAAAAACTATAGAATAAATCAGATTCTTCCAACTATCTCCCCAGCAACTTCAGATGGACTACAGAAATGTGAATAAATAGTGTTCTTGAAGCCTTCTATCAATCACACTTACAGAAAAAAAAATCTTGCACTGTGGACCAGTCATTTTCAAAACTTTATTAGAGCATGTGATTGAAAATTTGATGTTTGGATAGTTGAAGTTGGCATTTGAAATGGCTGATGGCTGTAAAACCAAGGTCCAGCACAGAATTTAAAAAAAAAAAGGTTTGCTTTTGTCAAGTGCAAGTTCAGAAGGAATTGATGAAGTCTTCAGGGACATTAACAAGAAATTTCTTAAAAAAGGAGAAAGAACAAAATACATTATGAATTAAGAATGTATCTTTCTTGGATTTCGCAATGGATCTTCATGGCAGGCTAAAGTTCTTTGTGGACAAAAAATCCAAAACTGTACAGCATTCATCATCATCATTCATTCATTGGAGCTTTAGTACAAGCATCGTTCACTGAAGCACTTGATTAAACAAAAACCACAGTAGCTGGCAAACCAAGCTCCCTAGTAATGCAAAAGAAGTAGAAATCTTTGGGTTAACATCCTTGAACTTAAGCAAGTAAATGCCAATATTGAAAATACCCAGCCATCTTATGACAGTTATTAAAAAGCATGAACTTCAGAAATATTGGAGAACCACAACTCTTAAAATTAAAGTACTACGATGCTCGATGTTCCTAATTTCAGCACATTTATCATAGAAAGCTTATAAGGGAGGGGGGGCTAGCTAGCCCCCCTCCCTTTTTTATAAGAAAAATTAGGTAACACTTAAGAATCTGTGCGGTCTCATCGCCAACCTCGCCATAATCGTGCCAACTGTTAAAAAATCGCCAAAAGTCACGGAAAAAAGGGTCAGGATCATGTTTGGCAAGTAATCACCCAAAAGAAAAGAAATTTTGCCGACCGTACATGATTCTTAAGTCTAGCCAAAAAGTATATTTCTGTTAAGTTATGAATGAGGAAAAAAAAGCAACTAAAAAAATTCTACTTCTATTAAGAAATATTGTATTTTAATCAGTAATAAACAATTCAAAAATTATTATTTTTATTTATTTAAAACTTATTCATTCAAATGTCACCCTCTGTACCAGAATAATTCATTTCAAATGTTTTTCTTAAATTTTGATATTTCTTTATATCATTTAAAATTCTCAATAAGTTGAAGAAATTATCTGTATTTATAATTTCAAATATTGAAAACTACTGGTTTCTTAAAACAATAACTTCTTTTTACCCTCTTAACTAATAAATTGAACTGCATGGGATGTAGGTACCCTATAAACATTCAAAATATTTTACTTGCTTGACAGCGAGTCTAAATTAATATAAAAGTGAATAACAGAGGGAATTTTCAATTAATTAACAAATACTACTACTTTTTAAATAGAAAAAATAATACATAAAATAAGAACACTGATTTGTCAAAATATATTCTATTGTTTTTCTATCTGAAGAAGGAAAATATATCTTTATGTGCAAACATATGAATGAAATAGCCGGGTTTTTTTTAAATTGATTTCCTTTCTATAATATTAAATGGCCATTAGAAAATATATTAATTAACAATGATTATTATTCTGAGAAAAACAACAAAGAACTCAGTAAAATTAGTGAAATGAAATTACACAGCAGTCAATGCAGGCTATTAAAAATTTTAGTAATTTTCATACACAATTTTTACATTTCTGCAAGTATCTTACATTTACCTCCATAACCACTAAGAAATAGCACATTTCTGCCTAGGGACCCCTGTTTAATGCCAAAATTAATAACATACGGAAGTACTGGGCCTGTAACAAAGTTGGAAGCCTGGAAGGTCATTCAGAACTGCCAGGCATAACCAAAGATTCTAAATACCTTGAACAAGAACAAAGGAAACCAAGTTGTGACACTGGCTCAGCTTTGAAAAACAACCGATTTTTATTTCATTTAACTATTCAAACAATTAATTTTCCCTCCTGCGATTTTACAGAGAAGTTTAAAATAGCATCCGATTATAGCCCCTTAATTTTTAATATTTCATAGTTTAGAACGTCTTTCATTTTCCCAAAACCAAAAATGAATGGCCATAAAGGAAAGATCAAAAACGAAACTAAAACTTGATGCTATTTGACTACAATCAAACTAGTAAAAAATTTAATCTTCTCGGTTGCAAAAACGTATGAACAGTTTGCTTTTTAATGCATTTTTTTAATATAAACATCACAAGTATTTCTTAAGAAATAAAAAGATATGAATGTACATAATTATTTGTTTAGAGGCACATTTTCAAAAGGTATAAATACTATGCATTA
This sequence comes from Araneus ventricosus, assembly GCA_013235015.1. Lineage (NCBI taxonomy): Eukaryota > Metazoa > Arthropoda > Arachnida > Araneae > Araneidae > Araneus > Araneus ventricosus. Next base: position 255,467 of record BGPR01001340.1, on the reverse strand, counting down.
AAAAATAATTTGAGCATACAGATTGATCCAATAACGGAATACAGCAAAAAAAGATATCAATTTAATTTTAATTAAAAAAAGGAAATAAAAATTCCAACCTTTAAATTCACCTTTTTTTTCTCTTTACAGTACGCTTACACATACGCTAAGTAAAACAAATGAAAAAGGAAAAAAAAAAGCCTATTTGCAATAAGGGAAAAATTTATACTGAAATCAGCGATACACAAAATTTCAGCTTAATCAACAGTAATCGTAAAACAAACACATTAAGCCTTTACTTACAATCTGGGTAAAAATTCCACATGCGCAATCAAAAGTATACACAACGCAAACGCAAACATTGCCAATTTTGATAAGGATGAGGAAGTTGAATATTTTGATGCCAGATTAAAACTATTTTAATGAAAGAGTGTTCGAAATATCAGGTAAAAATATTGTCGACCAATAAACATGTTTCCCAGTCATTAAATTGAAAGAATCCTCTACATTCCTGCAGAGTAAAGGGGTTTGCAGAACGTTGTTTTTAACCAATCAGACCACACTGTAAGCTTAAACAATGGATCATTCAAAAATTGTAGTCCGTCAAATCTCCATTTAGAAAACAGTGTTATTGTTTCATTTGTATTCAATTAAAAAAATTCAATTTTATTAGTGATATTTGAACTATACTGCGTTTTGGGAGAAATATTCATTTACTCATTCTAAATTATAAAAAACTTACTCATTCTCCATTAATCTAGTTCCCATTTCTTATCATGTGATTCTGACGGTGACCGTTAACAATACAAGATAACGAAAATACAGTTTCTGATTCCGAAAATTGCTTAAAAGTGAGCCGGCTTTAAAAACTTTGGTTTTTTAAAAGCTATATTACTCTATACGGAGTATTACATTACTTTAATAACTTTCTAGTTGCAAGTGATATGTTTCAAGAGTATTTAACTTACAGCTAGAAAAAGTATATAAAATTATTCCATCTTCTTAAGAAAAGTAAACGTTTCCTAGTTTTTATGTTTTTAAAATCTTTTCTTATTAAAATATTGTTTAGTGAAAAAGATACTTATTACGATATCGATAAATATTCCCAAAGAGTTTTACCAAATTTCATTTAAAGCTATCACAATCTAAGTATCATAAGAGGAAAGTGAGCAGTATGATCATTAAAAATTATTAAGATTAAAATACTGTATAGTTTCCACTCTAGTCTTTCTGGGTCTGATATTTTGCTAGTTATCAAAGAAACCTGTTATAAATGTTTTCTCATTGAAAGAAACTAAAGCGTAACAAAGTGTTAACTATAGTTTCATATTGATTTAACTGTCCATTTATTTCGTGAAACTTGTGGCTTCTGTAGTTTTCTTCTATCTTGAGGATTGTACTGTTCCCCTTTCCTTTACTGACAAACTCCTTGTTCAACTCATTTTTTTTTTCAGTTGTTTAAGCTTCAGTTGTTAAGCTTTTATTAAATTACTTATTTATTTTGATCTGAATTTGTCTTAAAATTCTTCTGTTTGTGATCCTGTAAAGCAGCTGATAAAATTTGCATTAAATGTAATTGACAATTTATTTAAAGTTGTACTAATCCAGAGTTAATAAGAGGTGACAAATTACTACATAATCATTTGAAATAAAATATTTTTTGATAGTGTTCAACTTGTTTGAATTCTGTTTATTTTTATTATATACTTTAATGCTTTTTTATTAATAGACTATTGTAAGGATTTCTCTAATATCTTAGCTGAAGTCAAAATGAGGCTTCACATTTTTCAAGGCTTTTTCCTGTCATCAGCCTAATTGTTAAAGAATTCTTCCTTTCACATCCTTATTACTTTTTAAAAATAAACACCAGTATTACTTTTTGAGTTATATATGTTTTTTTTTTAAAGATTTACAATACTTTCATTGATTTATAGAATTAGTCTGATATACCTTATAGATTATGAATGGATAAAATTTTGATATATTTAATTATATGAGTTTCTCCAATATACTGATAAGAGGTTCTCTATGGATTTTTATACTGATTTTAGAAAATTGCTTGTTACCTATAGGTACTTAAGTTAACCTCAATTTAAATGTATCATTTTAATATAAAAGCTATGTATCGGCAGTTAACATAGAAGCTGTGTGGTAGTAAATCAGTAGTTATCAATAATATATTAACTAAAAAAGCAAAATTAATTATAATATACCTTAAAAATGCTGAAATATTTTTTAAGTGCAGTAAAATAAGGTGAATCATTGCTTCTGTAAAATTTTATATAATATATGTACAATATTATATAATGTATCATTTATTATATAAACGTGAATCTCCCCATTAGACATTTTATTTAAAATGGTGTTATTCATCTTGACAAACTGAAATTACTAGTTGTTTAAAACTCTTAAGCTAGAATGCAAACACATCAAATATTTAACTGAATCCATTTTGTATATTCAAATTCAGGAAGATAAAAATGAAGCTTTTATGATCAGATAAGTAGTATTGATAAGCTGTTGATTTCTATTTTGTAATAAATGACTTCGGTGCCTTTTATAGTTACTTGACAGAAAGATTTTTAAGGATTTAATATACTTTGTTCACTAAAGGGCTTAGTTAAAAATTTATGATTCTGACGAGAACAACTAAAATTCTTAATTTTTCTTTTTTCATTGTTGCCTGTATTAAACTTTGTAAGTATTGAAAGTTAATACTAATTAGTTAGAAAATACAGGGGTGAAAATCCTCCGCGGATCCGCGATTTTCCGCTTTTTTGTATATTTTGTAAACTGATAATTATGCAGGACTTTTTTGTGCCTTTTTCTTTTATAAAGTAAAATCTGATTTATATATTTTAGGTTTATTATATGTATTTTATAAAAATTGATATTATAAAACATTATTTATTAATTGTTTCTATTTTAAGAAAGTGAGTAAAAAAACATTGATTTTATGATGTTAAAAATAAGTATTTGTTATTGAAAAAATTCATACATGGCTGTAAGCAAGACCATATTTGTTTCATAATTTTTTTGTGATGAGTAAATCATTCATTAATAAGTGTTTACTTATCTCTTCCTTAATGTATGTCACTATTCACGTAAAAATGTAGCTACTCTCGTGAATTTTCCTCTTTTTTCGTATCTTTGCTGTTTTCACCCCTGAAATACATGTTACCTATAAAGATGACACATTATTTTTAATCAAGTCTTCAAATTCAATAAAAGCAAAAATTATAGCATTTTAAAATTCTTAAAAAGTTGATTATCAATGAACTGTACAAATACTGTTTTCTCCCCATTATTTATTTTGTAATATAAATAGAAATATCTTTTGTTCTTTTAAGTTTTAATGCACAAGTTATTCATATTCTTATTTTTCCTTTATAAAGAGTAACTTATTCTGAGAGGATACCTTATAAATATATTACCTTTCTAGATTGCTTAGTGGTTATGTTCTTAATTGAAATTTCTCATTGAAAAACCTGATTATTCACTGCTTCGAGACAAAAAGAAAATTCTAAGCATTAAATAAAGTGAAGATCCAAAGATATTGTACTTTAATTTTTTTTTTTTTTTTTGTTTATTTGTGCTTGACAATCAATCAAATAGCTTCCTTTATTCACCAAATTTAGCCTTTGCTGAGTAATCAACTATTAAGATTGTTTGATATCCTTTCTTATTATTTTTAAGTTTTATAAAGCAAAAATTAGGTTGATCTTCAAATAAAGAAATAATGAATTGAAAATTCAAAATATAATAAGTCCTAGATAGTATACCTATATGATTATTTCTGAAGACACTTTTCTGCTAATTGTCATAACTTTTTTGAAATGCCATCCAATGAATAGTGTTGCTTCTTCATATCTGTATATTTGTTGACCCTACATGAATTTTTATATTTATAGAAAAATAAGGACTGAAAGTTCATTATTCTTTACTGTGTATTCTTAATAACATATTTGAAATCTGTGATGATAAAAATGTTTTATCAGAAACTTATGGTGAAGAAATTTGCTTCAAATCTACTGAAATGTGATAAGATTGGCTTCCTAGTTCCAAGATAAGACGAGACTTTCAAAAAGGTTTCCTTTCCCCATGATAGTTCTTTTCTATAAATATGTGTAGTAATTATAGATCTAATTAGAGATAAAAAAAATACAAATTGCAATATATGTTTGATTAGGTTTTGAATTATACTGGAATATATTTATATTTTTGTAAAATTAAGCCTATTAAGATTCATATTTGTTTATGCTTTCTGTATATCTACTCTGTTAGTTCGTGTTTATAAGGAATTCTTGAATGCTTTGGTTGCAATATTATTACTACAAGCACTCTTAATTACTTCATAAATATTTCTGAAGCACGTTTTCAAAGTATCTAAATTTCAATGTTACCTTATTTGTCTCTGTACTTTATGAATGGTTAATTCAGCATCTGAAAATGAATTTGTAAACAAAAATTTTATTCATAAAAATTCGAGTTGATATTTTTGTTTGTATTTTTGAAAGATGCAATTTAATGCAAATGGATTTAATATATAAATTTTTGAGTTATATTATTTGTTAGAACTAAATTTCTACCAAAACTTATTTTTCTATTTTTAGGAACTTCTGGAGATAAAGAGTATCAAGGATTATTTTTGAAATCATACCAAAATGGTTTTCAAAATGTGTGGCAGTTTTACCTGCTCGAAAAATGCATTGATTGCATTAAACATTATCTATATTGTAAGTTTTTTTCTCAATACTTTAATAATACTGAAGTGTATTAAATAATACTAATCAAAAGCTTGTCAAATGTTAGATTAAATAATTTAGTAATAGTCTGTTTAAATAAGAAAGTTTCTACTTACTTTTTGTACTTCGACTATTTTGCATTAAGTGCATTAAAATTTATTTACTATCTGAATATTTTTTGTCATAATCATGTTTTTCACATTTTTTTACTAGTAAAAGGGTAAGGTCAATAAACCATAACAAAAAAGTTATGTTATAACAGCAAAGTTATTATGTACAGTTCGTCAAAAAATATCCAAATGCTGCTCATTACTTAGGGGCTAATTATCACACATTAAAAACCAAAACTTTCTGTCGTCCATACTAAAAATGGTCTCTAATAGTGTATATAATTTTTGTTCAAGTAAGGGGTCATCATATTAAAATTCATTCTAACATGATTTTTTCTAATGACAACACCCAGTTTCGAATACAAATTGAAGTTCTCCGTTATAAATTAGGTGGAATACATTTAAAACTTTTCCACTTCAAAAAAGCAGATAGTTAATCATGGGCATTTGAAATTCAAACCTTCTAATGTTAAGGAAACTTGCCATTTTTCGACATATCTCTTTACTTAATTTTTGTTTTAGATTAAACTGCTACATAGCACAAATGTAACATGTGCATATTCTCAAATTTAAAGTAATATTTTATAATTGTAATTTACTTTATAGTTTTTAAATTTGTGTCTTGAAAATTGTTGAATAGTAACAGTTAAGCATTTTGATGCCAATTGAAAAGGCACCAACTGAAACATCACTTTACAAAATTTCAGCCAGTTTGGTCTAGTAAACTCTGAAGATATACTGCGAAATTCTAAAGCCCCCACAATCCTGTGCTTTCCCCCCCCCCCCCCCCCCCCCCCCCCCCCCCCCCCTCATCGCAATTTAACAGATGGATTAGTTGGAAGAAAAATATTACTAAAATGAAATAGAAAATAATGTAGATCTTTGAATATAACTTTGGACTAATAATTATGTATTGATGTAACATTTTTCTTTTAAAAATAATTATATGCTAAAAGCTAGAATTGATTCAGCAAATGTTTGATTTGGCTAGGATTGGGATGAAATTGTTTTGATGCATAACACATCAAAAAATTGGGATCTGATTAGGATTACAGAAGGTTCTGGGAAATCTGCAATCTATAAAATAATAATAAAAGGTGTTTTTTTAAGTTGATTGAACAAAGTATTGATGAATACGGTTGTAAAAGCATGATTAAGCAAAAATATGAACTAATAAAGTAAAATAATAAATCTATGCTTAGATTAAAAACTGGCATAAGATTTTAATATAGTGACATCTTTAAAAAATGAAAAAGAAATTTAAAGATGTGTAAGACCATTTTCTTATTTGCATTTTCTTTTTTTTTTTTTACTAGAAAAGCAATGGAATATAAATGCCACATCAAAAATTTTCTGATGATGATCAAACTGATATTAATTTTCATTTGGTGAACTTTTTAGCATGAAAATTATGTTTTCATAGATAGAGAAGTTTTTCAAAATCGCATAATTATCATTTTTCAACTACTCTGAAACTAATTCTGATGAAACTATTTGTTTTTTAGGATATTCAATTATTTTTTTAATTTAAACATTATATAAAGAATGATATAATAAAATGTCAAATAGTCGATCTTTGTAAATCTGGTTTTATACTAGTTGCCCACTTAAGTCCCTTATATATACCCTCTAATTTCAGAATGACAATAGCTATAATCATGAAGGTGGTGTCTAGGTATAGTAAAGTGGCTACACACTACAGAATAAAATAATTTACAATGCCACCTGACAGCAAACTTAGGAAGCTAGAATTAGTGTTCCAATCTCGAAAGCAGTATGGTATATGGAAGAAAAGTCACTTACAAAACTATAGAGTATTATTGATTTAGTACCAAAATACACCTTGGGGGGCATTAATGCTAAGAACAGAAGGCTTAAAATGCACATTTGTTTTCTGGAATTTCCAACACTGTTGCATGACAAAGCGTGTTAGAAAGAGAAAAACAACTAGTTATCACGCACAAAACTTTTATTTACAGTGGTCAAACTGCTCTTTGTCAGCTACAATACAAATTTGGACCCTTGTTTGAATTTCACATTGCACAGATTTTAGTGTATCAGTTGGCCTGCTGACACAAGAATTAATAATACATTATCAAAGATCCTGCAGTGTTGGCTGAAAGGTCGCATGCACCTGTCGTTTGAGGTATCCCACAGGAAAAAGTATATTGGGGTCATTTTTGTATGAAAAATAACATTTTACTTTTTGTCCACGTTTCTTTGTCACAGTTTCAGAAATCGTTAATAAACAAATGTGCTTTAAGTGTTTTGTTCTCACATTATTGTCCACAATATATGTTTTTGTACTAAATCAATAATACTGTATGACTTTGTAATTAACTTTTTTGCCTTATATTGTATCGTTTTCAAGATAAAAATGCCGATTCCACTGCTGTTTGCTAGATGGTGCCGTAGGTAGTCTCATCACATAACCACTTTATTGTACCTAGGTACACTTTCATGACTATAGCTGCTGTCACTCTGAAATTAAGAGAAGAGCGGTGTAAAGGACTTAAGTGGGCACATTGTATATTGAGAAAAAAGAAGCAAACTTTAACCTCTTCGGGACAGACACCTGCTGAAGGAAGTACTCCCACTGGACAGGAGCTGGCAAGCATCGCCCCACCAGCCAAAGCATTTTCTCCTGCTAAGCCTAATACACATTAAATTTCGTAAAAAGTATGTGTTATATAACAATGCATAAAAATTAACCTTTATATAGAAATAAAACCATTTTTAAATATGTGATAAAAATATATTCTAAATCATAATAAAAAGTTTAATTAAAATACTTGATTTTTAATAATAAAAAATATAATGTATTTCACTATAATTGAAAGTACTTAAATTAATGCTAACTTATTGATGCAAAATATGAAAGCATAGGAAAAAATAAATATTTACATTTAATATTATAAAATATTTCAAGAAAATTGTAATAATTAACACTTCAAAGCTTTTTGAAAAATCTTTTTTTAGTACTCCACTGACATGACGGAATTGGAACCGATATATTAGTACTATCCTCTTCTATATTCAGAATCTGAAGACTCAGAACTATCTGAAGAATGCTAATAATTTATTGTTTTGTCATTATAACCAGAAAAATCCATAGATGCGTCATTTAAAAATTTACGTATTTCCACCTTGGAAAGAGAACATGTTCTTTTAGCAATAACTGCACAAATAAAACTGAAAGGCATAAAACCCTTGACAGAATATCTCCCATACAATCCCAACCCAAGCGAGAGGAGATATTATAAACAACAACCACTCCAAAATGAGTTAAAGAGCTCTTTAGCATGTGCTTCTCGCTAGTATGTGCTTTTTATACTCTCGAAAATCCAATGATTAACAGACATGTGACCGACTACAATCTGATCTCGGAGAGTGAAATTCTAATGTAGGGGACCAATCTTTTGAAAGAAACATGGCATAGTAATGCCATCTGATAGAAAACATTTTGTTTCAAAAGCCCAACGCATATATGTGGTGTTCGTCCCACAGAGGCAATTTCGCTGTAATGCACGGATGCAGTGCTCGGCCCTGAGGGGAATCTAGCGTAAACACACATGTGTGACGCTCGTCCTGAAGGGGTTAAATTAGTACAGTAAAAGCTTAACTAACCGGCATGCTCGGGAAACGCCGATTTCCGAATACCTGAAAATTCCGGATAGTTGAGTGTGACGGGAAAAAAGGGGGGTGAGGGTAGCCATAGCCTTCTTTTTTAAAAAGATTTTTTCGGCCAAATAATTTGATTTTGTCATTTTGAAATGTGCATTAAATATAATTTTCAAGAATACTTTTGTATCTTCCATAACGTATTTACAAAAATATTATGAAGATTTTAATTTAACATTGATGAAAAAAAAAGTGTGATCTGTAGCTGAATTTATACTGCAAATATATAGATTGTAAAAATATAAGCATATAAAAATAGCCGATGAAACTGAAAAATATTCTACTCAGCAAGAATAATTAAAACTCTTTAAAGTAATCATAAACAAATCCCAGACTGAATATCAAAACTAATTATCTTTTAAAAATATTGAAAGGGTTATTGCGCAATACTCGCTCCTGCACGTGATATTACGTGATGGGATTTAACATCTGCCGGTATTTGGAGATTAAATAAATAAAGGAAAAGAAAGAGACACCAATCTGGAGCAACTCCCCATGAGCTTTTTTTCCCCACCGATTCTATCCCTTTACCTTTTTTTCGGTTGGCGATTTCGTTTTTAGGTCTCGTTTTTCGACGAAAGACGAGGACCTTTTATTATTATTATTTTTTTGGTGCTCACTTTTGCCTTTGAACCCCCCCCCCCTCCCCAAGAAAAAACAAGTCTGTATATTGCTTTATTGTTTTTTTTGTCCTTCTATGCCCCTCCGTGCAGAGCAGACGTTGCATTCCAGAAATAAATTATCCGCGTGAATGGAACGGCGCATGCTAAATTTTGGCGCGCAGATGTAAAATTTTTAGAAAAACTCATTTTCTAATTTTTCTGGTTAGTTGAGCTTTCCGGATACTTGAATGCCGGATAATCGAGAGTTTACTGTATAAGCAAGGTTTATGTATGGTTAAGGAGATGAATAAAAGGATCTTTTTGTAATATTAATTTTTTTTGTTTGCTCTTTCTTAATTTTCTTTCCAAAAATCAGCATAAAAACAAATATATATAATTTTGGATTCATATTTAGTCAAATATTTTCAATATATCTTTCGGTGCACATCGTTTTAAGAATTACTGAAAAGCCCAATGTTTAAATTATCGAATGAACTAATCAAATGTAAAAAGTAAAGGAAATAATAAGAATGGCTTATATTCTGGCCTTACCAAAAATTTCATATTCGGAGGCTTGTCAATTTTGGGAATCATTTAAATGAAGAAATACTGAGGGTTGTCATTGAAAAATTTGAAGATGATATGAAAATAAGATGGCCCCTTATACAAATGTAATTTACATTTAGGTAAAGAGAAAATATTAATAAATCAATCGACACATTGTCCTTCATCTTATCATTTGTAGATTTCAATTAATAAGAAATGTTTGGATACTTTTTTGATAGACTGTACCATTAATGATATAAAGACCTAAATTTTATAACTTAATTGCCTGCTTTTGAAAAATCAGTTATTTAATTAACTGATAAAATAAGCCATAAATAAAATTGGATTAGTTTTTTAATTTCATTATGTGTGAAGTATCAGTATTATACAAATGCACTTATCAGGCATTAGTACTTTTAAACTGTCAGAATTGTATTAAGAATAATTGGTCCCCATCGTCTTTTCTTTCTCATATAATCTGAGCGTAGAGCTGCGATGTAATTTTTTCTGAATACTGAAAAAAGAAATTAATATAAGTTGGGAATTAATAAATTTATGAAGTTGAATCTGGATACTGTTAACCCTCTGAATGTGTAATCTTTTTAAATCACTATTTAGATGCAATGTTTGCAAATGTGTTCAAATACTGTTGATTCAAGCAAGTTGCTATTTATATGCAAAACTTTATTAGTATAATATGATTAAACGCTATATAAAAGTATTAAGTAAACTCATTAGTCTGTGAAAATCGCAGCATGCAGCAAAAAATAGACTTGTTCCCAACCCATGGGATACACAGTCATAGGATTAACCTGTATCATACTTGCCCAATTTTAAAAAGTTCTCAAATTCACAATTGGTGTAATTCCAACATTTGGAAATTATTATGGAAAATAACTTCCTGCTTAAATAAATTTATATTTATATGCATCAGTGGTGGTTCTAAAACCTACTAAATCAATTGAACTTTAAGTACACATAATAAGCACAATATTATCCAAACAAACAAAAAATATATAATACTGCATATCTGAATTCATAAATGTTTAATAAATAATAAAAAAATATTACTTTGTAATTTTTCTCCTTCTCTGTATGCAAATGTACATGCTCCATACCAATTCTGAAAAGTCTTGTGATCAGTGTGAAAGAGAAGAATATTACATAATGAACATGAACTCAACAGGATAACTAGTGAGGTAGCAAACTGGTGGCATGAAAGCACAAATCACTTGCTTACTTTAAACGCACATTTTTTATATCGCACCCACAATCATCTGGCCAGAAATACTGAAGAAAAGAGCATTTTAATACAAGACATTTTGCATTCCTTATACCCTTCCTATCTCCTTACTGTCCCTTTCCACAATAAAGGGGTGGAGGTATTCAAAATGACAAACAAAATGGATTTGTGTATCTCTGAAAGCTTTCAAGAGAAAGGAAATTGACATATAAATTAGACTGTATCTGAGAAAACAAATTACTTACTCAAGCACTGCTTCAGTTGAATGCTCACTAGTAATACAGTAAAAGCTTAACTAACCGGCATGCTTGGGAAACGCCGATTTCCGGATACCTTAAAAGTCTGGATAGTTGAGTGTGATGTGAAAAATGAGGGAGATTGTAGCCTTTTTTTACCGATTCTATCTCTTAACTTTTTGTCGATTTCGTTTTTAGGTCTCGTTTTTTCGGCAAAAGAAAGGTGAGGAACTTTTTTTTTCTTTGGTTTTTGCTTTTGAACCCCTCCCCCCATAAAACAAATCTGTGTACGTCACTGTACTGTATATTGCTTTTCTTTCCTTCTACGCCCCTCCGTGCGGAGCGGATGTTGCATTCCAGAAGTAAATTGCCCGCGTGAATAGAACAGTGCAGGCACGTCAAATTCTGGCACTCTGATGTAAATTTTTTAGAAAAACTCATTTTCTAATTTTTCCGGTTAGTTGAGCTTTCCGGATACTTCAATGCCGGATAATCGAGAATTTACTGTATACATAAGTCAAAGAAAATTCTGGTTCAAATTTCAAATTGTCACATACTCAAATTAGCTCTTAGCAGGGATGAGATTCTTCCGCTTTTTCGCGAATTTCCGTTTTTTTTTTTTCCCCATTTTGAAGAAATTGCACGTTTTTTCTCTCAAAATTCCTTTTTTTTTACCGCAAAAATTTGCTTTTCCTTCCGAAAATTCCGCTTTCACACAAAGAAAAGAAACCTTCCTATCTTCCGTTTTCGAAAGAAAATTCTGGGAAAATATGCTCCCCCGGCTAGGAAACTAGCCGATTCATCTTCTACTGACGAATTAACATTATATTGGCAAGTTCTACAGGGATGAACATTCCAACATTCAGTGCCATTCAAAGTATTAAATGCCACCTTTTTGCAGAAAACAAAACCTCTGTGGCATATTTTGCAAAAAAATAAAAAAGAGAGAAAGAGAAAAATTTTTTTGCATGAACATGTTGGAAAAAAAAATTAGTTGGAAACTTAAGGTCATCTTGTAGGGCATACCAAGATGAAGAAATAAAAAAAAATGGAACAAAAACAAGATAAATAAACTACATAAAAAAAAGAAACTCCTGTCAAAAGAGGCAGCTAAAAAGCTGTGTACAAATGCAACAAAAAAGCAGAGACTAAGATGTAAATAAAAAAAATAAAACATGATTTACCTAGGCATTCTAGAGATAGTGTAGTCCCGACAACTATGCCAGTAATTAAACAGAGAGATACTAATGAAGACTGTGCAAAAACTTTAGCCTCTACTGAAAATAAACTTGCAGAGGATCTCCTTTATTGAAGAAAAATCTGCCAAAGATAGGAGGCCTCCAAAACAAGGGGTGAAGCGTGTTAATGGAGATCTGCTACCAACAAAAGCCACACAATTAAAAAAACAGAAGAAAACCACTTCTTTAACAATTAAGGAAATATTTCAAAGGGTTTCAAATAGCAATAATGCTAAATGAATCTGTCATTGTAACTGTACAATATCTCGACCCCTCTTGCTTTATAAGGTGCAAAATCATTGTGCTGTTACTTTTGCAAAAATTTATAAAAATAAAAGAAATAAAACAGAAATCAGTATATGATACATTATTATAATTTATAAAGAGCTAATACACTTTACACAATTGCATGAAACAAAAGAAATTATTTGTCCTTATTTTTATTTATTTTTTAAGCTAACTTTTATCAAAAGGCTATTAAATATAATTCTTCTCAGACTTCTGTTGGGTGTATGTTGAATCGCAGTGATGTACAGGCGGTAAATGTTTTAATGTCTAATTTTGTATTTTCTGATGCACCTGATGATGTGTTAAACTTGTTTGTTAACTTTTAATGTGAATGATTTAATAATAATTTAATATTCTTTTTCTTATTTATACATACTGAATTATAAATAATTAAGTTATTAATTATTATAGTGTAATATTTTCATCATATTGCGTGTTCTGATGTTTTACTTCTTAAAACATCTTTCGCGTATAAATTATGGTACAAATGTTTTGCTCGCATGCGATTTCAGTCTTTTTGCTTTTTTGCCAATCTCATCCCTGTCTTAGCTTAGTTTGTCTTACGGAAAGGACTTTGTCTAGTTTTCCTCAAAACCGGGCACAACGCCAAAAAATGCCACAGTAATGTACAGTGTGTTATTTGTTTAAAGAGACGTTACGCAATTTTATGCCCCGAATTGCTTAGCACTAGTAAGAATGTCTTTCCTAAGCAGGATAAGAAGGAAGAGAATACGTCCACACTCTTTACGATTCCATCCTCTCCAAAAACGGTTTATTTGAAAACACTTGTTGTATGACTTAAAAATGGAGGATGAAGTCAATATGTACATGCTTTATTGGATGACGGTTCTCATCGTTCTTACATAGAAAAGGACTTGGCAAGAGAACTTAGACTTTTACCTTCAGGGAAGGAAACACTATCTTAAGGATTGTTTGGAGGGAATCAAACTCCTGAAGCTGAACATTATCGTTATACTATCAATGTTGAGTGAATCAATGGAAAGTTTTCATGCCAAGTGTAAGTGATAGATCAGCCAAAAATCTGTACAACACTTCCAAGAGTCTGTGACAAGCATTTGCTGGCTGAACTTGAAAACCATGGTATTGTCTTAACTGATATTGGCGAAGAAACTCCTCCCATAAGATTGGTACTTGGGGCTGATGTACTTGTAAGAGTTCTATCGGGAAGAATCGAAGTGTTAAGATCAGGTATATCCGCTATTGAAACAAGTCTTGGTTGGAGTATTTTGGGAAGTGAGAAGAAGACAACCGTAGTTAACATGGCAACTCTCTGCTTACAGAACTTTGAAATACCAAACATTTGGGACTTGGAAAAATTAGGTATTGTTGATCCCACAGAACAAAAAGCTACAAAGTTGTTAGAAGACGTGATTCTAACCCATTTTCAAGAAACTGTTAAGAAAATAGATAACAGGTATGAAGTTGCCTTGCCTTGTTTGGCTGGCCACCCACCTGTGTATGACATGTATGATGTTGCTGAATCTAGACTGCATTCAGTAACAAAACATCTATTGAAAGAAAATATCTCCGAAGCCTACAATGATGTTTTGAGACAGTGGCAAAGGGATGGTATAACAGAAACCATATCGGAGGACGAAATTTCGAATCCAGGCCATTACCTTCAACGTAAGCCAGTCATCAAGCCGTCAAGCGCTACAACTAAAGTTCGCCCAGTATTTGATGCCTCCTTCAAATGACCAGGTTACGCTTCTCTAAATGAATGCTTAAGTGTTGGACCTAGCCTTTCAGAACAGATTCCTCCACTTCTGTTAAGATTTCGTACTGGTACCATAGGAGTTACTGCTGATATTAAACCAGCTTTCTTGCGATTGAGTGTCAGACCCGAGGATCATGATTTTTTTAGATTGTTGCGGTGGAATATCAAAGATCAATTGAAATTAGAATTTTTTAGACATTGTCGACTCATCTCTGGGGTGACTTCCAACCCATTTCTCTTGAATGCCAGTATTCGTTGCCACCTTAATTCAACTGAATATCAACTTGAATCTCTTTAGACGACTGTCGAGAGACTTAAGCAAGGTTTCTATGTAGACAATTTAACAACCAGTGTTGAAAGCCAAGAATAATTGGAGCAATTCAAGACACAAACTATGGAAATAATGAATGCAGCGTCTTTTGAATTAAGATGTTGGGCTCACACTGGAGTTCAAGATCAGGAAAGTCAAAGCGTACTTGGCATTAAGTGGGATACAGAAACCGATTAGCTATACTGTGTTAGTCCTCAAGTTGACATTGGATTCAGTGAAATTGTTTCAAAGAGAAAATTACTTTCCATTGTTAACAGTATATATGATCCTATTGGTTTCATTTCACCTGCCGAAATTTCTACTCCAAGAAGCTTGGAATAATAAATTGGATTGGGACGAGAGGTTGCCATCAGATATGCAATTGTGTTATCAGCGATGGGCTAAACATTTAGGCCTTGTCGAAAAATGCAGAATTCCTCGTAGGATACTGCGTGGAAGTGCAGAAAAGGACACCTTGCACATATTTACAGATGCTTCGACTTATGGGTATGCTTGCTATGCCTTTCTTTGATGCGAAGAAGAGGAAGAAGTGAAAGTTTCACTGGTTTTGGCAAAAACTAGAGTGACTCCTGTTAAGAGGCTAACAATTCCACGACTGGAGCTTTTAGGAGCTGCCATTGAAGCTAGAATTGCTTCAACAATATTAAATGCTTTGAAATTTCCTTTGAAGACATATTTTTGGACAGATTCCATGTTAGTTTTGGAATGGATTACTTACACAGAACTCTGGAATACATTTGTGGGTAACAGATTTAAAGAAATATGAGAACTGACAAATGTAGAAGATTGGCGATTTGTCCCTGGAGATTACAATCCAGCCGACTTACCTTCCCACTCATGTGATTGGTCTCAATTTTTACGAAGTCGATGGTGGGAGGGTCCGAAATGGCTCTACAAATGCCCAGAATTTTGGCCATACAAAGAGATAACCCTTCCTGAAGAAGCAATGATAGAACGACGAAAGACTGTCGTCGTGAACCTGAATATAGAACCCAAAGAAAATTTTGGAAATAGATTTTAATACTTTTCCAGCTATCCAAGGATTAGCCGCATGACTGTTTGGATATTGAGATTTAGCCAGAATGTCGGAGCGAATTCTTACAAGTTGACAAAGAAACTGTCATACGAAGAAATTCAAAAGGCCGAGGAAACTCTGATATGAATAATCCAATCAGAATGGTCATCGGATAAACGGGAGATGTACACCCAGACAATACAGTATTACGAAGAAAGTAAAATATTGAAGGTTCGATCAAGGCTAATCCTTGGACAAGATCCAGAAGACTTTGTAAGACCCACCGTTCTGCCAGATCATCCAATTGTCAGAAGACTCATAGCTTATGCTCATAAGACACTTCACCATGCTGGCGTACAAACTACCCTATCTCATCTACGTAAACGATTTTTGATTCCTCGGGGCCGGAGTGTTGTTAAAGAAGTTTTGCAAAAATGTGTGACATGTAGGAGGTATACATCAAAGCCTGTAGTGCCAGTTGTAGAATCAATCGTGTGGTTGCGTTTGAAGTGACTGGAGCTGATCTAGCAGGTCCTATCTACTTGAAAGGAGGTGAGAAAGCATGGATCGTGATTTTTACGTGTGAAGATTACCGCGCTATTCACTTGGAGTGAGTGACCTCTCTGTCTACCGAAGCCTTTATACAAGCTATGCGCCGTTTTTTTGCTAGAAGAGGGCGTAGTTCTATTATGTACATGGATAACAGAACTAATCTTTTAGGAACGTCAAGAGCTGTCGGCAATCTCAACTGACAAGAAATTATAGCTGAATGTGCTATTCAAAAGATCAAATGGCATTTCATTCCCCCAGCAGCGCCATGGTGTGGAGGTTGGTGGGAAAGAATGATATGCATCATTAAACAACTTTTAAGGAAAGTCTTAGGACGTGCTTGTGTGATGTACGAGGAAATGGTGACTTTGCTATGCGAATGTGAAAGCGTAGTCAATGGACGTCCACTTACATACCTTTATGATGATCCAAATGAGTTGAGGGCTATCAAACTTTCAGACTTCATACAAGACATAAAAGGAAATGCAACTGTTGATTTGGACATTGTAGACGCTAATCATCTACGTAAACAAATTCGTTACCTACAGAACCTACGTTGTCAATTACACCAATGATTCCAAAAGGAATATTTGGCAGAACTTATACGAAATCCAAAGTTACCTTCGAAAAGACATAATCTGTCACATGGAGATGTTCTTCTCGTTGGTTCAGACAACACGAAGTGTTTAAACTGGCCTTTGGGACGTGTCATTGAGTTGTTTCAAGGCAAAGATCACATCGAACGAGTAGCCAAATAACGTGTGGCCAATGGGGAAATCATTCGCCCAATTCAACGAATCTACCCCTTAGAAATGAGCTCAACTGATATCTCGAAAAGCGTACTGGAAAATATTGAAAGTGTTTCCGACGTTACTGATGATGTTAACCGTCTGCACACTGCTTCGAATGAGCATTCTTCACAAGCTGATACACATCGGAAAGGACAATCGCAGACTGTAAAGAAAACATTTTGTGGTCAAAGAATTGTTCCTGTGAAACGAATGGACTTATAGACTATACTAATGACTTTAATTTTCTATGTCTTTAGGGTAACATTTTCTTTTTGTAATTCACTTTATTTTTAGTGACATTTTGTATTGCTCGTGAGCAAGTTTTCCCACAATACAAAAGGTGGATGTTGGCACTGCCGTTATATTATGCACTTCCTGTTTTATTTTATTTCATCATGTTTTATCGTTTGGCAACTAGTTTTTGTTTAGTTTAATGTTTAAAATGGAATACCAACTACGAACCATTTTGCTATGCTTTTGAACCTAAATATTCTGTTTCCTGTAAATAATTATGCTTTTGTTTGTATATAGTCTATGTTGTGCATCTGAATAAAAGGAGTAAAATCCAAGTTTACTTTTATGACAATAAGTGTGTATGTTCATTCAATTGAACTAAAATGTTCTCA
Organism: Araneus ventricosus; assembly: GCA_013235015.1. Classification (NCBI taxonomy): domain Eukaryota; kingdom Metazoa; phylum Arthropoda; class Arachnida; order Araneae; family Araneidae; genus Araneus; species Araneus ventricosus. The sequence continues at coordinate 237,749 of BGPR01001340.1, read as the reverse complement.
GTCCTGTTAATTATCCTAAAAGTGTTCCATCCTGGAATAAATTCCATGTTACTGTGAAATATTCACTTTTATTATAAACTTTTCCTGCAAATTTGTCATATGCTCAGAATAATTTCTTTTGTTAACTTATTTTTCAAAATATTTCGAGTTTGAACTATTTCACTGTGAGAAATCCACATATGAATAGGAATTAATAAACTTTTGCTGTGGAATATTTTGACAGCAATGAATCTGCTCTAACTTCTCAACTGCTACTAATTTTCCCTCCTTATTTTTCATGAAATCTGCATTATATTGCTGATGTGATAATGTAAATTTTGTTTAATATATCCTTAAACCTATTTTATGTAATTTTTTTTTTTACAATACATAACTAATAGGTATTGAAAAACAGGAATCTTGTGAATGATTAAAACAAAAATTGTTTTCTTCATCAAATAATAAATAATCAAATATTTTATTTGTGTTCTCAAAATATGAATAAAATACAGTGAAACATAACACCCTCTGATTTTATGTAAGTTAATATACTGCATAAGGCCAATTTAATGTACATACAAATTCTAAGTTTTTCCCTTTACATAATCTTTTCTTTTCATTCTTAATGTGCAGTGATGAATACATCTGCACTTGTTCAATGTTGATTTCAGATCTGTAACTTAAGAATATTAGTCAGATCATCTGTTCAAGTTTCCATACATTTTAGAAAAATCCTATTTCATCTACAGTGCACTCCTGATTATCCGGGTTAATCACCAGGAGGGATCTCGCCAACAATAGAAAAACACGGATAATCCAAAAACTCCTTTTTACTAAAGAAAAAATCAACATCAGTACAAAAATATAAAAATTACTTACATTTGCATGCTGTATAACATCAAACTAGGAATTTTCCTTTTAACAGTTTCTGTTTAAAAAAATCTGCAATGCGTCTCTTAGTTCATCTCTTGTCGTATATCGACACATATTTTACGAACCGCAGTAATGTCACGGCAATCAAATCCTCTTTGTCCCATATAATCTAACAAAGTTTCCACAGATTGTAGAGCAGCAGTATGAGAAATTGTATTTCCCTCATTAGTACATCTTCTGCATCAGTATTAGCTGATTCTTCATTATCAAGTTTTTGAAGGATTTCTAATTTTATTTAGCATTTAAAATGTTTCATTTTTGTTTCACACCACTCATTTTTACCAGTAAAAAATTCAAGCTACTAACTGATGATAAACAAGACGCAAAAACTAAAGGAACACGTGTGAAAGAGGGCAAAGAAGCTAAAGAATGACGTGTGAGAGAGAAGCATATTCATAAGATAATGAGTTAGCAGGATGATTCATTTCTCGGAAAATTAGGGGTTGAACCAGTAGAGATTGCACTTGGAAGAAGAAAGAAAAAATCTATTTTTTAGCCTCCACCATCACGGCTCACTAGTTTCACGGAATGAATCTCTCGAACATCAATTTTACTTGCGTGAAAATGTTTCTCTTTAAATTTTTTTTTTTTAGTCCGTAATGTGCACAGATAATCCGCAAACCAGATAATACTCGCATGGATAATAGAGAGTATACTGTATTTATCCGAAATCAAGATTAAAACCAATTTTAAATAATACTAATGCATGTGTTTATCTGGTGAATTTCAATTCTGGTTTTGAAATGTAGTATAATTTTTTCTATTGTTTTCTGTAATTGAAAACTCATAGCACAATTTTTGTTTTAATATTTGAGGTTGCAATATATTATAATTATCAATTAAAGATATTTTATTTTTGCTGAACAAAGATTTTCCTTTTCCAGCTGGTTTCATTCATTTTAATTGGAGTTGCAGCTTACAGCAGAGCAGCTAGCATTATTACAAACCTTGCCATTGTTGGGGGTATAATAGCATGTGGAGTATTCCTGTTTTTGCTCTCTCTGATGGGTCTGATAGGTGCTATCCGCCACCACCAAGTTCTATTATTTTTTGTATCCTTTGTATTTGAATATATATTTATTGCAGTATTAATGGTAGTTTCTGTATCTATAATAATTCTTAAGTTTTATATATTTTTTAGAAGTTTGTTTCTTAAGCAAATCTTGTAATCACATTATGTATCATTTGCTGCTTAAAAAATGCGATGATTTGGCTGGACTTTTTGTTTTTTAATATTGCAAGTTCTGTCCAAATTTCTAATGTCTTCTCTATTTTAGAACTGTTTGTTTCATGCCTTATTTGCTCCATGTGATTTTAAATAGAACATGCTTAGTCAAAGGGAGTAGTTGCACTTCTAATAAAAATGGGTTTGAAATGGCTGAATAGTATTGAATGAAGACTTGAATGAAAAAATCTAGTGCTTCAAAGTTTTTTTTAAAAAAAATGATTATTTAATAATTTATGCCTTTGAGTTTGATATCTGCTTGCTATAGTCCTCATGTGAAAGTCTTTAATCTGCCACAGTTATGGAACTGCAAAAATGGTGTTTCTCTTAAAAACACCTTCCATATGCTTGTGCAAGGTATCTTGCAAAAGAAATTTTGTGTTCCCCTTGCATATGCTTTGTAAGCTATCATTTAGAGTGAAATGTAAAAATTTATTTTTCAACTTTCTAAAAGTTGACTATCAAATGGGCATTTATTACAGCAATTCTTACCTCCCTCTCCCTGTTTTATTTTTTTTTTAAATTGCAGTTTTCAACACATTCTTTATTTTACATTCTGAAACAATTCTATGCCAACTGTAGTTTTTCAGATTTCACATTCCTTAACGATAACAGTATATGTTGATTTTATTTCTGTTGTTTATCATTCAGTTCAGCATAGCTTGTGCTTGTTTAGCTGTCACCACAGAACAGCAACATCAGTTAGCTATGGAAGGTTGGAAAAGAGCCAAACTTAACATCAAGATTAAGACTCAGACCATTTTCCATTGCTATGGATTTGAAAACCAGACTTATCCTCCTGATAATGTTCTTGGGGGTGGAGTTCCTTATCAGAATGTAATTAATATTTTTGAATTTCTTTAAGATTGAAATTATTATGCATAAAAGATTAACTTGCACATTAAGGTATAATGTATTTTTTGTCTATATGTTGTAGCTACAAAATTGTTTTAGTTTTCTTTGAGATGTGAATTGAAGTTGTAAGCTATATTTTAGCATGTTACTTTAAAATTTTGTTATTGTTTGTAGTACAATGTAACCTCACTAGATCTGTTTTCTATTCAATTATTTTATAAAACTTTTTTTTTAATTAACAAAATTGTTTTATTGGATGTGTTGAACCTTAGTTTCTTTGCTGTAAATGCCAGTCTGGGAAGGTATCCTTTTTAAATTTAAAACAGTTTTTTCCTTGATTATTGAGAGTTGCTTCTTTTAAGTCAATTTATGTTCTTTTTTTTTTGAGTAAATTATGTAAAGTGTCAGAAATATCTCTACATCAGCTTTAATTCCATAAATATTCATTGTAGGTACCTTATATTACAAGACTGCATAAAAAATATGCAAAATTAAGTTAAATTGATGAAAAATCATAGAGATTTATATTTTAAGAAATATAAAATCTTAATTTTTTGTACAATTCTCTACACAAAGATTTCCAGTGAATGATGTTCCCCACACATTAATTAGCTGATGTTTAAAATTATATTTTAATTAATTTAAGTTTGTTTGATTTTAGATTACAAGCTGTGTTGCTCCTGACGGTAGGAATCAATGTCCACCATGCTGGAACATTTTGCGGAATGCAATTAACAGTAGCTTGAAAATTTGTGGTGGTATTGGATTATTCTTCAGTTTTACAGAGGTATCTGCTGTATAAAGATTCTTTTAAGTAGAATAGCATCCAGAAGTTTTGAATTATTTAAATTCTCACAATTTTCTATTTTAAAAACATCTAGTAATATACAATTTCTCTTTAGTTTGTTGGTGTGTGGCTGACTGTTCGCTATCGTAACCAGAGGGATCCTCGGGCTAACCCTAGTGCTTTTCTCTAAAACTAATACTTTACAGGTATTCTTGCTGTGCTAAACATTTTAATGCAGGCATGGTTTTAAAAAAAATGTAACATGCTCGGAAGGTATTGCATATTGTAATTTTCACCTTTTATTTCGATTTCGTGTATTTTGGTTTAAAAGGTTATTAAAATCTAAATATTTTCAAAGCATTTTCTTATGTTAACATTTTTTCACTAACATGCTTGATTTTAATAATATGCTATAACAATTTTTTCCCTCTCTTACACAGTTCTGGCTTGCTTTTCTTTTTTGTTAATTGTCTTCTTGTCGTGTAATTTTTCTTAAGAGATTAATTAATTTTGTTTAAATATAGGTAATATCTAGTAAATATTCTAGCAAACATTCGTTGGTATGAAACTCTTTTAGATAGATTTTTTATGTTTTTTGTTAAGTAAAATGACTTTTCAGTTTTTAAAAATATTATATACATAGATCTTGATAATTTTTTTCCCCTTTAAATTATACTTTTATTAGAATTGAATTCATAAACCTCCCAATTTAATCATCTATAACCTTTGCAGGAAATATCCCTTAAATTTTGTTAGTTACCAAAAGGATGCCTAATGAGAACTGTCCATTTGTGACATTTTTTTTCAGTGGAACATATTATCTATGATGGATAATTTGTGGTAAAGTAATTAATAGAGTGAAATTCTGTAATTGAAAAGGTTTTTTATTAAAAGAAGTTGCCCAAATATTGACCAGAAACTTAAGGCAAATTTTTTTCCACTGTAAAACGGATATGTTCATAATTTGTATTAAACATACATTATTCAGACATGACACATTTCCGCGGATTTCCGCTTTTTCGGCATCGGATTTTATCATTCTTAATTTTTTATTATATAATAATTGTACAATATTTTTAATATCTTAAGCACTTCTTGTGTAAATTTATTTATTTTATTGTTAGATTAATTACATTTAATTTAATTTTCGATATTTATGTTTGACACGATTCACTATTTATGAAGTTCAGCTTTTTTTTGTTCCAAGCCTGTGTCATGTCTGATTATTTTGTTCATGCTCATACTTAATATCTTTGAAGTTTCAAATCATACATGTTAGTATACAGGGCGGTCATAAATTATTGAACCCATTTTCAAAAATCAATAAAAAGAACTAATAATGTTACAACTGCATTTTTTTTGTTTGTTTGTTTTTAATGAGAGAGTAAATAAAAAAGTTTTTTTCAGACAGGTGGTGTACCATTATGGAGTTTTAAATTTACTGCAACAAGAGATCTCCATACGCATTGGCTACCAAACAGCAGAAGCTGATGTGCATTTTCTAGGGGTTTTTTTTTTTTTTTCAGTTTTTCTTGAATACCTCGAAAACTATTCAGTTTTTGAATTACAATTGATTTAACAAATTGAAGAAAGTGAAATTCCCTACTAATACATGCTTTTATTTTTCTTCTAGCTTTAATTGTTTCACAGTTTAATTATTGGACAGCTCTCAAAAATGGGGATGTCCAACAATTTATGACCTCAGCTGTTACCTATCTGGAAAAAAACACTTTTTAAAATGTGCTCTCATTAAAAAAAAAAAAAAAAAAAAAACATTAGTTGTAACATTATTAAGTTTTTTTTTATTATTAATTTTTCAAATAGGTTCAATAATTTATGACCACCCTGTTATAAGATGGAATTACCCTTTTTTTATTATTCTAATGGGTTTTTTTAAAAAAGGAGGGAAAAACTAGAAATGTAATTTTGAATCATATAAGAGCATATTCTTGTTTCATTTGCACCATCCATAACACTCATCACAGTATATTTTTTCTGTTTTCACTGCGTACCAATGTTTTTGTTTTGTACATGTATTTGAAAATAATGGCATATCACTGATTATTAGAAATACAAATGAGTTCCAGTCAATGTGTCTACATTTCATCATGTTGAGATTATGCTTTTTTAAGAATTGCTATTGGCTTAGATTGTAAAATATATGTAGAAATCTTAACCCTTGTGAATGAATACTATCCTAACAATTCACTTCTGCCATAATTTTTAACAAATTATTACCTTTTGATTTAGATATTGTTTTTTATTATTATTATTTTGCTAGTATGGTAATCATGTTGCATATGAGTTAAATTAAATGTATTTCTGGAGTTTGTTCTCTTCTTCAAATCATGTGTACGGGTATTGGTAGTATCTTAGTATTAGATAATGTAAATAGATTACTCTCAATTTGATTCATCTAATATCATCAGCTTATATATTTTATTCTAAAAAAAAAGCAAAGCAGTACTTCCATGTGAATTTCATAATTTGATTGTATAAACTGTATAATACTTGTATATTTAAATGATTTTGGGAATTTAATATGGAATCATATAAAGTTAAAATTCTTATTTAAGTCATTTGTAAGTTACAAATTAAATAAATGCCTGTGTTTATTATTCCAAATTACTTAACATTATATGTACTTTATAAAAAAGTATTTGTTATTCTATGGGAGCATTATTATAAAGTGTAATTATCTTTTTTTTTTTTGTTGAAAATGTATAGATGTTCCTAAGAACATAATACTGTCTTTGTATCCTTGTGTTTTTATGACCTCAAATGCCCCGAAATGGCAGGTGTGCTACTATCTCTTTAAAAAATTATTTAAGGTTGTTTTTATTTTTTAAATTCAGATGAAAAGTAGCCTTTCTGTATGTGACTTTTGAATAAATTATTCTATATCTTGAATCAATATGGGGAAGACATAGAAATTCCAGTATCCTTTATCATTCAACCTTTCAACACTTCTGTTTTATAGATAGTTGAAGCTCCATTCAAAAATGGACCTGGGGAGTAATTTTTAGGTTAACATTTTCTTACTGAATCTAAAACTGTATATATATGATTATGTACAAATTTTTAAATTTCAAAAATAATTCATAGAATGGTTTTCAAAAGCACAAAATGTCAGTATGGTGAGTGTCTTTCAAAAGTGGCTTATTTATATAACTTTTTAAATATAAAGCTCTTTGTATATCAAATAATTTGTTGGATAAATGATAATATATTCTCTTACAAAGAAAAATTATAATAGCATTTCAATTATATTTAAAATATGTGAGTCAAAAGCAGCGAATTGCCACCCTCTCAGAATGTGATGTAAAAAACTTTTTATAGGCTAGTACATTGTAGAGGGAATTAAAAAATTCCTTGATAGTTGATATGCTTTCTGCATTCAATGTGATTGAATTATAAATATATCTCACTAGCAGTACGCGCACGGTGTTGCCCGTGTAATCAGGACTTTAGCAAAATGAAAGAAAAAAAAAAAAAACGCCCACAATGACATAAAAAAGTTTTGAAAACAAAAGATACACATTATTCGTTTTTCCTGCTTTTTTTTGTGCTACAGTACAGAGTTAATCCAAAGCAATGTTACAAAATTGGAACGTGAAAATGATCATTATACAGCAAGCAAAATATAAAATCGAATCCAAAAATAATAATTGAAGTAATTCATTCAGGTGAAGGTCATGACGTATCCTGCGCGTCACCAATCAAAATTGGCAGCAGCGTTACGAAGAAGTACCGCGCGAGGAACTCGATCGAGAAAAAATTAATTTAAAAAAAACAGGAAAAGATATTTTAACCGTTCTTGTTTTAAATCTGACAGAACCATTCAATAGTTTTAAAGGCATATAATTGGAAATCATCATTGGTTTATGATTGATTTTGATTTTCTGTAATTTGTTTTCCTTGTCAAATACTCTCTTTTACTGAATGGAAATTTTTTTTCCCCTTTTATTTTAGCTTCTGGCTGTATTCTTGACTCACCATTATCGTCAGTTATGGCTGCCTTTCAAAGAAAGATTATCAAATCCTCTTTTATAAAAAGGAAAACTATTATATTTTAAAAGAAATGATGTTATGCATTTATTTATTTTATAAGTTTCCATTGTTACCTTGAATTTATCTCAGAATTTTGTTTCCTAATTTGTTTCATGTTTAGTACTATTCCTATTTATAATTTTTCTCGTACTCTTATAGCCATCTGTGATTATTGGGTGTTTCTGAGCTTTTTTGTAGTGTAAATGTAATGTTTTAATGTTAATTATTTGTGTTTGATGAAATCTTTTTTGTCCTTTATGAAAGAAACTGTCAATAGAAATGTGTGAAATGTTTTCATTGTGTTTTCTTTCATTATTGTTTGCTCTGTAAGGAGGTTTTAGTTCACTGATTTACTCTGTAACCCATATTCCTCCATGAACTTGAAGAAAACCTTAAGGTGCCATTCTGAAATGTGAAGTATCATTTCTACTACATACAGTTTTTTTCACCAAAATATGTTCTTAAGTTTTGATGCCATATAATTATTAAATGTATACACATATTCATATTGCAGCTGTATAGGACTAAGTAACTGTGATGCACGCTAAAAAATAGCCACTAGTTGTCAGTGATGTACATTACATCCTATTTCATTGTTCTTAAACTTTTTGTTAATATTTCTTTTGAAAGTAGAAGGAAAATAATGAGTTGCATCTAAGATGACTATTTGATTGTTAATAGTTCATTCATCTAACATTCAGCAAGTGATTATGGAAAATAGCTGGTAATTTTTTTTTATCTGAAAATATCAAAAATAATTCACTTATCAGTGATTTTTTTGTAAATTTTATAAATCTTGACTGTTAACATAAGCAAAATCGATTATCACTTTCTAATCTTCTTTTCTGGAGATTCTTGTGAATTTTTTTTTGTTTGTATGCTGCTTTTGACTAGCTTCTCAATAATTAATTTGATAGTGACAAAGCTGAGAGTCTCTTCTTGTTGATGAAGATGATTTAGCAGTATGTCAACCTTGTACAGAATATGGCTTACTTAATAAAATGAAGTAAAACATAAAATAGATACATAAATCATTGTGTACAACCAGGTGGGCATAGTTCTCCCCTGAGTTTTTGTATGTGACAATATAGCATTCTTTTGTGCTTCTCCAAAGGTAATATTAGGAAGAAAGCCCTGAATGCATTGTGATGGCTTCCTGGCTAATTGGGTCAAGAATTACGCAGACTTTACAATTATGGTGTAAAGACAACGTATCAAATTCTCATTTTTCTAAGTGTTGAATTTTAACTATCATTTCAAGCTCACATATATACAGACCATCAGTTCAACTCTGTTTTATGAATTTGTTCATAATATTGATATTGATCTTACAAATTCTGGTGACAAAAATTGTGTTTTCATGCTCATGGGTGGACAGACTCAGAGAGGATTGTAAAATGTGCCCATGGGATCACAATTCTTGGGTGTAAAGACCACATACTACTAAATTTCATCCATCAGTTTGTTGTGTTTCTGAGTTATGTCTACAAACAGAAATGAGTTTTGACTGAAGGAGATTTATTAGAATCTTGATTTTGAATATTTTGACATACTGTATTTTCTTTCTATACTTTGTATACGAGAAAGTAAAATTCTTGTTTATTAAAATTACTGTACATGCTATAGCAGATACTTTTATTAAATGATATAAATTTTGATAATTTGTTTAGAAAAAATACAGTCTCTAATAATGCAGCGGTCATATATATACTCTTAAGATACATGATAGATAAGCTTGGCTTGATTTAACCCACTGTGAATCAAAGTTAAGATAGCAGTTTTGCATCTAGTAAGTAGCAGTAGTCCCATATAAACATCCTGTTGGGTAACATTACTGGCATGTCTTTTGTTTGCCCTAATTTTGTGGATGTTTGTTTTAATGCAGTGTGCTAGTAAAATTTCTCAAATGTTATTTTTTGTGGCATTAATAACTAAATATTTTAAGGTTATTAGTGATAAGTATGAATCTGGATGTGATATTATAAGTGACTTATGAAAATTAAAGCAACTTATAATTTTTATTACTATTCAAATTTGTGTAAAAAATCACAGAAAAAAATAAGAAACAATCTATGTTTTTATTAAGAGGTGTGTAGACTTTTTTTCTATGAATTTTACAGATTACCAACTTATATAAATGTTTGTTTTAGAAGATATATTCTGAAAACCTCTCAAATTGAAATTTAGATGTATCTTGTCGGTTTAAAAATGAAATATGGAAAGTTAATTTAAAATCTTTATTTAGGAACAATATGATAGTTAATTAGCTTAAACAGTTTCCTGGGTCTCATCTCAATATTTTATCATAAAATATTATATGCAAATTTATACTTGATAAGATATCCAAAAATACAACCTTTTTGTAAAAAGAATTGTGTTATTAGCAGGTTCTGTACCTACAGATAAAACTTTATTTTCTGTATTATAGCTAAGGTAAGATGTATTTACAAGTACTGTACAATCTGTTTCATTTAACTTTTCTTCTGTAGATGTAACTTATATGTTCTTTAGAAAATATTATTATGTTTCATGTTGTGCCCGACCTTTACAACATCATCAGAATCGTACTCAACACATTATTAAAGTTGATTAACAAAACACATTATTGAAATTGATTAGCCAAACTTCAAATTATCGACAGAACAGTCATGCAACTGGCAAAGAGGAAAAGATATACCAAAAGAACCTGTCGACCTACAGACAAGACACCGTGCCTTTACTGATTAAGCCTCTTGAAATTGGCTGAGGTATGTAAAGGGATATTAGCTCTTCTGTATTTATTACAATTTAAATTTTGTTTTCAATGAAAATTTTGTTTTGTCAATGGAAATTATGAACAGATATGGTGATTTTAAACTATTGGCTTTATAGTCTGACTGCTGCAAAGAGGTGTTTAAATTCTGGATTATGAATAAACATTATTCTAAAGAGCCTATTAGTATTGGAAATTTGATTTTATCAATAACTTGCCAAGAGGACTATGTATTGAGCTCTTCAGTAAATATATCATATCAAGCAAATTAAATGAAATTAATGGGAAACCAGTAATCCCAAAACCAGACTAAATGAATCCAGAAGCATAAAATGCTGAAAATTTTTGCAAAATAACCTTAAATTCATATTCTCAATTGCAAAAGGAAACTTTTAAAACTTCTCCAGAAGGACTGTTGAATTTGGCAGTACTTGCAAATAATGCTTTTTTTCTTGATACCATACTTGCAAGAATACGTTGTTTGTTTTAAAAAGTATATAAAAATTCTGCAGATGGTTCTCTTTATTTCTGTTTAATATATGATAAAACAACACTTTATCCCCATTGTCATATTGAGTTGCTGCAGAGTACTGTATGAAGATTGATTCCTTTATCTTCAAAAACCGTGGTTTGTATTAAATAATTTACTTTTCCATATCTCCAGAACATGAATTTAAATATCGCTCATAATATATGACATCTTGTTTTAAACAACTCCTTCAATTTCGGAATGAAATTGAATATATGTACAGACATTCTTCATTTTTGGTTTTTGAAATTGTTTGTTATCCTTGAATTGTTTATTGTTGTCCTTGAGAATATTTGATCTACTGAAGAATAGAGTAGGAAAAAATAGCTTAAATTCTGACAAATTATGAACTGGGGCCACAGTTCCTTTTTAGTAATTTTCACATTAGTTTGTACCATTAGAGGCTTGCCAATCACTTACATGATGTTCTTTGTCATATTTATTATATATCTAAACACCAGTAAATGTATATGTAACTTTGCTGTCTGGAAACCTTGCTATTTTGAATTGCCAACTATCGGTTCCATAATATTGGCTACACAAATTTTATACTCTGAAACTTTAATTGTTGTTTAAATGTTTGGCTCCATAACACAAAGGTCATTCTTTTTAAATTGCAGAAATTGGTGTTTTTGTGGAAACTTTAATTTATATTATGTAAAATCTTTTTGAAGTTATTTGGTAGATTTTTATTGAGTGTTTAGTGAAATATATGGTTGTGAAACTAATTTCAGAAATTTTATCTGAATAATAATGAAAATAGAAACAATTTCAACTTTAATTAAATACTTAATTCCTTTCCTTCTAATCCATCATAGTTTAACTGAAATGTGAAGTACACAGAGATCTGAAATTAGTTTGGATACAGACATGTTAAGCTGTGTGTAAATATTTGCCAATGTACAAAAAATATTACTATCTGTTCTGGAAAACATAAATTGATTTATTCAATTCATTGTGTTTCAAGAAGTAATTGCTGGTCTTTAATGTGTTTCACATGTATGCACTTCAGATCTTCCTTCACAGAATGATGATTCTGGTGTTTTAAATTTTTGCATTTTTTCCCCTCCAAAATTGTGTTTGTTAGAACTGGATATTTTTATATGAAGTATTTTTGTGTAAAGGTTGTTTTAATTTATATTTTCAACAATAAGGAAAATTTTAGTGTAATAGGATCAAGCCTAGTTTTCAAATGTTTGTTAACTGTACATTTTGTCAAATAGTCCACTTACCACAACAATGAAGCATGAATATTAATTGTGAACATTTGTTTAGTGTGTGACACCTTTTTGGTATTTTAGCTGAAAAATAAATTCATTTCATAAATTATGAGTGTGTGTTTTTTTGGGGGGAGTCGGATTATATTGCATGTCTGTTTTAACAAGAAATGCAATTTTGATTAAAATGAACTGAATTTCTCTTTCTTCAAAAATATGTGGACGGTAAATATGGTATTTTTCTGTGTTGAAATTTGTATCTTTCTCACTTTGCCTGAATGTAATTAAAATATTTAATTAAATGCATTTATAAATAGTGAGTATTTTAAAGTTTAATTTTTATTTCTAGAATTATTACATTTAAAATTCTTAAGTAAAATACATTAATAACTTTCCATAGTTGTTCTAAGTTCAAAGTAACTCCAAGATAAAAAAAAAAAATCACAGAAAAATTTTAAATTTTCTTCGGCCTTAAAAATTAAAATGATTCTGAAGATGTTTTTGTTAAAGCGAAATTTTTAGTGCTTTAAAATCTGCCTCTGGTGAATAAAATGCAACATTTCTGAAGGCAAGTGTATTTAAATGTGAAAGATAATAAATCTAGCTTTCATTTTGTTGCCTTGAATGCCAATTATATTTGTTATTTGAGATGTAATCATTTTTTTTCTCACATGGGAATACTTTGCCCCACAAAAAAGGGTTTCTCTGCACCATGGAAATTTGTAGTACAGTACAACCCCAGTTGGTTTTTTAAAATTTATTTTGTATTAAAGAATAAGAAGGATTATGCTTGCTTTGGCTTCATATATATCTAGGGTGTATAAAAGGAAGTTAGGAACTTGTAATCATTTGCATTTCTCTCCAGAGAACCTAGAAGCTTGCTTTGATTCCATTTCACAAGGCTATTGTAACCTTAAGTGAACAGTTTTTTTACAAAAAAAAAGAAAATTTCATATAAAGAAACTTGATAATCCCCTGGTTTCTTCCGAAGAGAAGGAAAAGACCGTTGTAATTCATATAGTCCAGTTAAGTGACTTCGGTTTTTCTGTCAGTAGTGTAGATCTTAAAATGATAATAAATGCTTATAATACTAATAAAGTGTAGTAATAGATAGATATATTAATAACACACCCGACAATCTATATAAAAAAGAAAGTCACTCATCAACGAATCTCCCAAACCACTGGGGCTAGAAACTTAAAATTTGGCAGGTGGTTGCTTCTTGGGTAATAGGTTCTCACTGCGGAAGGATTTTTCGAAATTTTGATTAGAATTTAATAAATTAAATTCAATTTTAGTGTTTTTTCATATTATTGCTCAAAAACCATTTTAACATCCCCCTAAAACTCAAAAAATTAGCTTTTCAATTGTATCATTTTCATGCAACATTCTGTTCAATTTAATTAATTTTTGAAAGTGATTTCAAACAGAATTTCTAACAATGTTTTTATCTTATCGTCTGCATGTTTTTTTTGGAGAATGTACGGATTTTTTGTTCTTTTTTTGACATTTAAACTGTAAAAGACATGAAAATATTTCATCCTGAGCAACAAGGTACTAAATAATGTGTGACTACGTGGACGAAGTCGCTGGCGTCAGCTGTTATTTGGATAAAAGGATTTCTATAACGCCAACTTTATTTGACCGAATACAAAGGTGTAAAATTGTTGATTATAATCGGGTATTTAAAAAATGTATTTTTCTTGTATATTTCCACTCGGGTTTTCAATAAATGTATTTAACATTGCACATAGCGAGTTTGCTATTGAAATATACCGGAAAAAAAAACCGGCGCAAAGAATCCTCACCAATGAGGTAACTTTACACCAAAAGTTCGAAAAATTATAATTTATTATTAAATTGCTGTTATGATCCAAATTTTGTTGCAAAACGTTTCTTTAGTATTCACTAAACGAAATAAAAATCAGAAAAGCTTTTCTTTTACAGAAATAAATGTAAAAAATCTCGAATTTCTTTTTGTAATCAAGAATCGGTGCAAAGTATCCTCGTTTTACGGTATAAATTTGAGAAAAGACCCACATAATTTAGTTTCTCTTAGAGAGCAACTGAAATTCAATTTGCTGCAATTCCATTGTCTTTCTGAATAGAAACGGTATTTAGCAGGGAATTATAAATAAGCTACCCTATATAATCTGGCTTCGAAATTATAAAAGAAGTTTATACTATGTTTTGACATTTGTAGTTCAAAATTATTTACAACAATTACTCATATTTCCTTCAATATTCAAAGTATCTACTTTTAATATAATGCTCCGCTAATATATTGTCGCACATTCTATTTGTATAATATAGTTGAAAGCTCTACAAGTATTAAACATGTGAAAAAACTGGGGGGATTTCTTTGAAATATTTTATCTCCCCGAATATGCGTGCTATTTTTTTACAAAAATTTAGGTAAGAATTTCGCGCAGCAAACAAAACCAGTGATGAAAGTCACAAATCATTATCAGCTTTTTGTGCAATGATATGAGCCCAAATCATTTTCACTTCCTGGCTCTTCTCCTAGAAGTCCTCGTGACCTAATCTTCTTTGTAAAACGCGAGTTCTTATGATTGTGCGTCTCGCAATTCTCCACAACTAATTTTGAACCATTGCACCCGTATTAACTCTAATTTTTTGCATTTTACGAATTATACTTAACTTTCGGACACAAGAGTATCTGACGATGTTAACAGCGAAATGAATGTTCCTAGAACATGTGGCAATAATTAAAAAAATAGAGAAACTGTTCCTTCAAGCAATGCTGAGGAATATTTAAGACGAGTGATATTTATATCTATAGTTGATTATTTTATTTCAGAACTTTAGTTAAGGTTATATTAAGGATTTTATGTAATTTTATCTCGTGGAAGGCATTATATCATCGAAGGATGCAACG
Organism: Araneus ventricosus; assembly: GCA_013235015.1. Taxonomy (NCBI): domain Eukaryota; kingdom Metazoa; phylum Arthropoda; class Arachnida; order Araneae; family Araneidae; genus Araneus; species Araneus ventricosus. The sequence goes on along the minus strand of BGPR01001340.1, from coordinate 222,523 downwards.
ACAATGATATCCATGCAGCTTTGAAGTATATCAGGTATTTGAAAAGCTCGTAGTTTCAATTAAAATCACAATTCAAAATATGGCGAGAAAAATGGGAAAATGTGATTAGGTTGACATATTTTGTAAGATAAAGTCAAGAAGATTGGCCACGACTAATTTGCAATTTTGTGAGGAGGACAAAACTTTTTGAGTAAAAAAAATAAAATGAAAATTTTAGTTGACTATATATAGCATATTTTTAAAGTTAAAAATACGAAAAACAATTTTTCTACAGTATCCATCAAGGATTCCTAGATCCTCCCTTGTATTAATAAATTACGTTTCATTAATTTAAATTTAGCAAATTAAATAATTTTACTTAATAAAATTTAATTAATTTCAAATTAATTAAATCAGTTATGTAATTCTTAATTTTTAAGATTTAAAAACGCGGGAAAAATTTTTCTGCTAGTCCCTCCCCCTTAACGAAATCCTAGATCCCCCCTTGGGAACTGCTTTTGTAAATAGAACTTTTTACACAACTCCATGTTCACTGGGGGGGGGGGAGATATGATGTTCAGGACATTCATGGAGAAAGGTGTTTGTTAATCAACCATGTGTTGTAAAAAGGTTTTGCAATTTTTAACCTTCTACATTTAAATGCATATAACGATTTGAAATGGGGCAACAATTCTACATGAAAATAAAGTAAAAATAATTGCTATAAAATGATGCGATTCCTGATCATAACTACATGCTTGGAGTTGAACATAATTGAAACCTGAGGTATTTTTTTAAATAAGAATGACTAGTGAGGAAAAAATGTCATAGTACCATTAAAAATGGAGCATGTAATGAAATTAGTGAATGTGAGAGTCCATCTTACGAAACACAGTGGAAGTTAGCAAAATAGTCATAACATTTGATGCCGCGCATTTTAGGGCACAGGTTCTATCTTGTCCTCTTTTGATTCGCTCCTGTGGCTAAGTAAGGCTTATGAAACATGGAGGTCAATAGTGTCTATGTTTTTTCCTAGCTTTGAAAATTCGAGCATGTTTTCCTTTTTAGAAATTGGAACTGCACATTTTGGAAACTCAATAAAATTTGGATCCAGTTTTTCTGATCATTTCTCCCCCTTGGATATAAGTTTAAACATTTCTAATTTGCATTATCTTGTGCATATTGTCATACTAAGATAGTGATGATATTTTTATGGCAAGAAATGTTAAAAGATAGAGCAATCAAACCAAAACTATAAAAAAGTCCTTTTTGTTTTTTCTTGTGTTTTTAAAATTTTTGAAAAAAAATTATCTTGATAAAAAATAATTGTATTAAAGATTGTAAAGTCTGGCAGAAATATATTGAAGTTTTAGCAATATATTCAGGCTGTCCCTTAATGATCGCATAAACTCGGATGGTGTGATTCCTCACTCTCCGTGGAATATCAAAGTATATTTTTCTGCAGTGATCAGAGTTGGAGAAGAAATACCTTTATTAAAATAAAATTATGTAATAATATTCAGGAGGTTCATTTTAGTTTGAAAATGAACAACACAGATGAAAATTATAATCAATTATTAACCAGGTGCTACGAAGAAAGCACAGCTTGTGCAAAAATAATATGTACTACCCAGTGACGGATTTTGACATTATGAGGCCACAGGCGCAAAACTGTTTTAAAGCCCCTTCTCTAACCAATGTCGTAAATTCGCAGTTGGCTAAGCGCAGCGACGTACGTTGAATTAGATTTGAGGGTCTTGAGATACGAGGCGAGCACCTGTGCGAAAAACCGCCACTGGTACTACCATCTGCCTAAGGGGTCTATTCTGGTACCCCCGATTGGGTTGTGTTCCGTTGTTAACGTGCGGAACCCAACCCAACCGAGGGTACCAGAATAGACCCCTTAAACTTAGTCTGTTTTACAATTTTAATTATCGCTAAGAATTTTAGGAATACAGTAATACCTATTGCGCGAACTCAAAAGTTACGTAGCTCCAGATTTCCCCCTCCCACTTCGAATATTTCCCATTTTAGAATATAATATAACTGCAAAATTCTAAAATAAAAAGAAAATGGACCCATTCTTCTTCATAAGTGAGGCGGGAACAACGCAAGAACTTGATCAAGTCGCTCATGTAATAGGAGGAAATTGTCGATCTTACCAGGCAATAACGTTATTACATTTGGAAGTTGATCATAATGATGTCAACGAGTTGTTGAACTCGCATAGCAAAGAGCTGACAGTCGATGAGCTTATAGAGATGGTGAGCAAATCGCTACTATAGAAGCCGACACCTCAAACCTAGATCTACCAGAAAAACAAATGGCAGTTGCAAGCTTGACAGAAGGTCTAGACTCAATTGAAAAAAGAGTCAAAAATTTGGAGGCAGGACTAATGAGGAACATGAATTGAAATAACTGACAAGGAAATAATTCTGTTTTGTATAACACTTTTATTTTAATATGTACTATTTTGTACCGCAATGTTTGTAAACTGCACTTTTATTGTATACTTTCCTTGCAAACCGCTCTTTTCTTCGTGCTATTTTTGTGGCTACCTTTGTACTTTTGGTTATATGTACTTCGAAAAATGTTCGAAAGATCGAATAAATTCGTTAATTTATATTAGATGTTATGGAAAAAAAAGTTGAATAAATCAAAAGACAAGTTTATTTAAGTTTTTTAGTTACATTTTAAATTATTTCTTGGAAATATTTGGTTAATTTGGGCTGAAAACATCGGGCCTTGAAATAAAATGCATCTATATTTTTGTCGAACATCTTGAAGAAACAGAAAACCTATCATCTAAATCTATCAAAATCGATTCTTTTTCTTTTGTGCTTAATATGCTAAGAATAGTTTTACATATCGTGTCACTATCCGAGAAAAACGTCGAAAGAAAAATTAATTTTTCCTTTCAAAACAAAGAAGTTACAGAATTTCTGTTTAAGTGTTTAATAATAATAAAAAAAATTACTAAGTAAAAATTTTTTTAGGGTTCCTTTATGGAAACGTAAGTCTAAAAAGCTATAATTAAAATTCAAGCAAGGTCAAATGGCAGATGGATTTTAAGCAGAATGTTCGGCATATCTGGATTGTTTGCCGATCGGATTCACCACAAGCTTGCTAAAAAAGTAGCTGAATCGGAGATTGTCACTTTCAAAAACATTCCTTATATCGGCATATCTGGATTGTTTGCCGATCGGATTCACCACAAGCTTGCTAAAAAACTAGCTGAATCAGAGATTGCCACTTTCAGAAACATTCGTTATATATCAAAGTTTAGTTGTATATTATGTCTGTTATTTCTCCTCCTTTACCTAAAATATCCAAAACGGCAACATTTTCAAAATATTTTTCTAACAGCTTACTCAATCCGTGAATCAGCGTGCCTCCTATATACACCTGACACCATCAAGTATTTCAAGGACCATGTCGAACTTAAGGGTCAGTATTCATGATTTCGATTTTCTTTATTTTGGTCTCAAAAGAAGTTTTAGCTTAAAAAAAACATAGCAACTTTCAGAAAGCACCAATACTTAAAACAAGTTAAAATTTTATAACCTTTTACTGTTTGATGACACCAGTGGCGGCGATTCGGGGGGCAGTTGCCCCACACACACACAAACACACACTTTGAGGAAAAAATTAAATTTTTATTTCGCTTTAGCTGCTAAAAACTAGGAATTATAAGAAAACCAATAAGATCCGGGAAAACTAGCTAATTTTGTAATTAAATTTTGTTGTCTACTTCCTATACTCCGGGGTCCTTTTAGGTATCTATTAATTTTTGCCCTCCCCCCTACTTTTGCCATCCAATCGCCGCTTTTGGCGGGCCACCCCTTAAAACCCTTTTTATTTATCTAATCATGCTAGAAATTGCTGATTTAATTCATAAATATTCGTATACTTATTATGACTTGTGCGAATATTATTTTTCTCTGGAAGAAATATCTATGTTTCTCTGTTCTCTTTTTTTTCTTTTAGAGTTCAATTAATTAGAAATTGTTTCCCATTTTTGATCATTTTTTGAAAGGGTTACGTTGCTCACATATTAAATCTAGCGACTGTAATTGACCTATAACCTCCCGAGTCCTGTAACCCTCCACAGGTTATTTGAGTAAAATCGTTATTTCCATTAATTGCTCAAGTCTCAGCCTATCTGTAGTGTAGTCGCAAAATAAGCAGTGCCGGAACGCTTTAACCTGGGCAGGAGTGGCGTTAGTCTGCCTGACGGGTGTGCACGGTCTGCCCGGCAGGGGGTTCCGACCTGCTGTACAGGAGGAGATTGTAGTGAAATTGGTCTCAAATTTTCTACAGATCTTTAATTATCTATTTGTTGAATACCCCGTTGCGTGAACGGGATACAAAAAATTTCCTCGACGGAGGGGGGGGGCACAGCATCTCCGACAGGGAGGCCCTGGCGCCACATCTGAACCAGGGTGAAAAAAATCGAGCGTTTTTAGGATGTTTTCATAATTTTTTATTATTCATTTCTCGTAAAAACAAAATACATTCCGGGAGAACGGCGTTCCGGCTTCAGTACACTCTTTCAGCCTATCCCACCATTAAAAATGCATCAAGAATGATTTCTGGTGTAGTCTTTAATTGGTGTCAGAAATATTGGATATTTTAATGCTTTCGATAAGGCCAATGAGGAAATTTTGGAAGGCGAGTATATTGCTGGAAGTCCCCCCCTTCGATGACGGGTTATACCTCTGTCTAAGGAGTCGTCGCTCGTAACGAGAGCTACAGTGCCCGATTAATTATTGCGGTAACCTGGTTCTTTCAGATTGCATCCACACGCCGAGACATAATGACACGCCTAAACATAATGCTACCAAAATCTATATCAAAAGTTTCTGATATCCTTAAAAACGCGAGTGCAGAAATATTACAGAACTTTCTATCCAGTGATGTGGGGTGGGTAAATACCCAGTGGGTAGGTAAATATTTTTTGGGTATATACCCGGGTATTTACCCAAGGCCTGGGTAAATACCCAAAAACTGGGTATTTTCCTGAAAAAAAACTTTTCGAATGCTGATTCACAATGAAACATACAAACTTCTATAAACACCCAAAAACTTGATATTTTGCAAGGAAAAAAGTATTTGTGAATGACGATTCAAAATTAAACTTAAAATTTATAAATACCCAAAACTGGGTATTTTACAAAAAAAAGTATTTGAGAATGGTTATTCAAAAAGAAATATTAAATTTATAAATACCCATACACTGAATATTTTGCGCAAAAATGTATTTGTGAAGAATGGTATTTCAAAATAAAACATATAAAATTTATAAATACTGCTAACTTTATATGTTGCAGAAATAAAAAAAACAATGCATTTTCGAATGGTGATTCAAAATGAAACATAAAAATTACAACTATCCCAAAATTGAATATTTTGCAAAAAAGGTATTTGCGAATGGTAATTCAAAATTAAACAGATTAAATTTGAAAAAATGGGTATTTTGCAAAAAAAAAGTATTTGCGAAAGGTAATTCAAAATGAGATAAAAAAAATAAGTAAGTACCCCAAAACTGGATATTTTTTTTTTAAGTATTTGCGAATAGCGATTCAAAATGAAACATATAAAATTTATATACATAATACATAGTTTATAATTTTTTTAAAGTTTTTACTAAATTATAAAAAAACCCAATTGTTAACAGGATTCAGAATAAAGTATTTTAAAACTTAAACGGGATCGGGGATAATTTAGTTTTTCCGGTTTGAAGCTATGACACTTACAACAGAGTAATAATTTTTAACACCGTTTATGCTATACTAGTCGCCTTCGGCAATCATCTTTTCGCCAGGAATATAATTTCAACTGACTCTCTTATACATAATTTGATATTCATTCTTAACAAAGTAATTTGAAACTTCAAATTGGGATAAAGATTTAACTCGCGTTGTTTATGTAGCCTTGCACTTGTTCTGTTCCTTGTCTATTTGAAAGTTCCTAATGGAGTCAAGTAACATCTAATTGTGTACGTAATCGACACGAACAACAACAATTAATTGACAACGAATTTAACAAACTTTATTTCAACATCGAAATAGCGCGGCATGTTTTACGTCCAGCGGCCAATGGTGGTTTTTCGCACAGGCGGTAGAGGCGCTCGTCTCGTATCTTCAGACCCTGAGGGGGCCTCAAATCCAATTCGACGTACATGACTGTGCTAAACCTGTGCTAAACCATGACTGTGAATTTACGACATTTGTTAGGGAAGGGGCCTCAAAACAATTTTGCGCCTGTGGCCTGATAATGTCAAAATCCGCCACTACCAGCGGCATGTTTTACGTCCAGCGGCATGTTAGCTGACTTATAACATGCCGATAAAATGAATTAAAACATAGCAACCATAATTGTTCAGTTAACTGGATTATTTCCTAATATACTTACTATCTTGAGAGCTACCCTTACAGATTGCGCAGATAAATTGATCAAATAAAAAAGAAAGTAAAATCCAATAGGATATTTATCTTAACTTTCAGCAATGGAAGAGAAACACTCAATTAAATATTTCGTTTAACCATGAAAACAGTTTGAATTTCATTGTAACAATGAAAAGTATTGTTTTAATATTCTGCTTAAAAACATTTTTTAAAATTTATTAATATTAGAGAAAACATAGAACGAGAACTTAATTGATATCGTTAAAAGGATAATTTTTAAAATTTTCAGATGGTGTAAGAATCATTTTTATGGTGTAATATTTTCGGAAGTTATTAAGGAAAAATGCCAAAATGTCGCTTAAATTTTAATGAATTGAAATTTCAAAAAAAACCCTGCAATGTGCAAAACCTGCACATTCCCACGCTTAAAAGTATGTTTGCACAAATTTCGTTTCTCTAAGCCTTGCGGTCTTTTCCTGTACAGCACCAACATGAACCCATTTTCCTTTATTCTTAATAGAGATAGACATCACCAGTGAATTTTGTGATCCGTAATTTACTCACATTGCCGTGCTGGAAGTCTAAACATTCTTGTTTTGATTTAGTGAATGCAGAGTCATTTACTTTACGTGTATTAATATTACTACATATTTTACGTTAAAAGTAAAAAAAAGGAAAAAGTTACCTGCTTGGAGCTTTTAATGTTAAGAAAGGATAAAAGCATCCAATGTAAGTACTGTATGTTGAGTATAAACATGCCAATGTAAGCAAAATGGAGAAACACATAAAAAATATTTCAAAAGTACTATTGGATTAAAAAAGGTTTTGAAAGGGATAAAATAGATGATGAATTTTCTTTTAATCAAATTCCAACCATGACAACTACATCAAATTTAGAGTTTCAAGAAAATTTAAATATTGTTGTTTATGATTCAGATGAATCCAATCTAACCAGGAAACTTTGTGTGAGTGTGTGTATTTAATATATTGTCAAATAATACAACAGTTTCAGCAACGAAAGAAATCAAATTTCTTGTTGCTGAAATGTTGTTACAAAGATCACTTAACTTTGTTGAGAGTAATATGAGTGAATATTACTTTCAGAATAATTTTCTTTTAAAAACTGTTAGAACTTAAACATCTGCTAACTTTTCATCAGCAATGTCCGGTACTTTGATTAATTAATCCAAAAAGAATGATAAAAAATTGTATCTTTCATTTTAGTTTCTATTGTCAGCTGTTCATCATTTTAAACCAAACTTATTATTTTCTTTTCTTCATTTAGTTAAAATAACTCTCATTTTTCAAAAAAGCAACAAATGGATTATTATTTCTTTACTCATTGTATTAAAAAAGGATTGACATTTAAGCCACGCAAAGATCTATGATATAGTATTGCGTTTTTGTTTTCTCTGATTCATTTTTTAGCCTTTATATAATTTAAAAGGTTCATAAAACTAGAACTCACTAAATATAGAGAAATCATATTTCACAGCAGTGCCTGTATTTTATCTGAATATAGTTAATTGAAGAATAAATACCCAGGTAAATACCCAAAATGGGTACTTACCCGGGTAAATACCCTGGGTATTTACCCTTAAAAATAAATACCTGGGTATTTTACATCACTGTTTCTATCGTTCCATGATTCAGGGCCGCGGTGGCCTAGTGGTAAGGTCCCGACCCCGGAACCGCCGGGTCGCAGGTTCGAAACCCGATTCCGCTGAAGATCCGCCGTGTGTGGGGCCTGCTGCACGCTAAATCATACGCAGTGGCCAAACGCCCTCCCGTTGGTGTGGCGCGGAAGCTTGGAGAGGGGGTGCCAGCTCAGGTGCCGCCCTCGTCATGTGACCGCGGTTCAAACTTACGAGGTCCCTCCCTAAATAGCCCTCGTGTTGCTTCAAAACGGGACGTTAATCTAACGTTCCATGATTCGTTCTCGCATCCTCGCCTTTTTACTGAACGAATGATTATGAATATATTGGGCGATATATCGTCGTCGTTCAGGCAGAAGTCACTAAGTCTTCAAAAACCTTTTGAAGGACTACTGTAGTCCATTAGAAATTGTAATTAATTATTTCGCGATAAAAATCTGCTGTCTGAAGATCAGTAAATAAACCGTAGAAGCTAGAAACCTCTAAAATAATTTTTACCCTTTATCATAAAGACTTAAAAATAATTCAGTTTAAAGTGAATACATCTCGAAAGTACAGTTTTGAACTTAGTGAATTCTGCCTGAACGACGACGATTTATTGCCCAATGGGTTGATTTCCTGTAAAAATACATGAAAAAACGTTATTTTTTAATTTAAAAAAAAACAACCGAAAACCAGTTATTTGAGGCGGTTATAACTGCCAGGTTAAACCGGAGGTGAAATAAATCAGTATAACCGAAAACCGGTTGTTTCTGGAATAACCGCCATCTCCATCCGACGCCATTAAACAAACTACCGTTACATGTTAGCAACACTATCAATATTGTGGCTGAATTTGCTAAAACAGAAGTGCTGGCAAGTCACAATGTGTGTGTAACCTTTACCAACAATAAAATTGAAGTGTGTCTATGGACATTAAAATTTCTTAACTTAATTCGACTCGCGTTTTTGAGCTTTTATATTAAAACTATTGTGACATCTTGGGATGGCGGTTATTGCCAAAATAACCGGTTTTCGGTTATTCAAGTGTTTTTCACCTCCGAGTTAACCTGGCGGTTAACGCTCAAAATGACCGGTTTTTAAAATAACCGGTTTTCGGTTATTCAAGTGTTTTTCACCTCCGAGTT
>BGPR01001340.1:185650-213294 GCA_013235015.1 Araneus ventricosus | reverse complement strand
ACAGGAAATCAATCCATTGGCCAATATTTATCTGTTTATAAAGACTCTTTCAGTAATCCGCCAACCAACAGACGCCTCGAGGAAGGGGTTGTCGTTGATTGGCCTCAGATGATGAGATTCAAAGCTTCATAACTTGGTAAATTTTAGTCTAATTGAACTAAAATCGAGTCTATCTTGCGATCCGGGGTTTTTTTGGCCCGGTTATTGGATTTTAAAAAAATAACCGGTTATAACCGGGACAAAAAAATAACCGAAAAAAACCGGTTAACCGAAACAAAAAAAAAACGGTTTTCGGTTAAAACTGGTAGCTTTTCCACATCCCTAGTAGCATCAACTGAAAGTAAGCACTTTTTTCCCCATTTGGAAGAATTGTATAAATTGAATAACCATCTAAACCGGAAGGATGTCATTGTGAAAAGACAGAACCAATTTCTCAATTAATGTTTCTTTCCCAGTCTTCTTTCAAAATGGCTATATCCAAAGTATATGTAACATGACTTAGCTGGTATTTGTCAAGCCCTCAGATATTTATTCTCACTGTGATTAGCATGTTGTTGAAACTGGCGTTAATGACCAAGGGCTTACAACAAATATCGTAAAGTTTATTTTCAACAGTAGCTTTAACGTTTTTTTTTTCTTTTTTTTTTTCTTTTTTTTTCTTCTAAATAAGCTCCGTTTAAATTATAGCGAATACTAAATTTATTGACAAGTATACTCATAGGAATGTCCTGTGAGTACGTTTCAGTTGGAAAAAACATTCATTAAAATTAAATGTTTAAGGTATCCGACTGTGTTCGGAGAGATTTTTTTGAAAAATAACTTATATTTATTTTTTAACGTTATTTTTCAACTGCATATGTTTTAAAACTATGAAAATATTGTAAAATTAGGCTTTCAAAATAATATTTTTTTAAAAAAAACTGAGAAATTTGAAGAAAAATGACTAAAATATTTACCTTACGCTAACAGCCATAAACAAAATTATATTCTAAATATACATAAATCCTTGTAGAAGTACATTTTTATGACAGTTATCTGTGCTATGCTCTAAAATATTTCTTGTACTTCAAAATAGTTTTGAGATATAGCTGAACATAGTTACTGAACTGGTAATTTTTCATAAAAAATGCTTTTCGTTTATATTTAAGCACTTAAAAATAATACTTGATTTTAAAACTGACCTTAGTTTTTAGAGGAAAACATATCAAGCATATTACAGAAAACAATCTCAGAAAATTTCATATCAATAGGTACTTGAATAACTTTTTTGAGAAATCAGTGTTACGGTCGACAGTTTTCCTCAAAAATATCATTTCTCAGAAAACACGTTTAAAGTTTTCATGCAACATAAAATAATGCTTACAGTTCGGTAATAAAACAACTGTAACTCCATTTGTAATTCACGTAGAGTAAAAAGTGAGACAGTTTTAGAAAGCTGATCAAACAGGCTACAAAATTAAATCATAAATTTTTTTTGATAATTTCATCAAAAATGACGATTTTAAACCAGTCGGATATTAATGGTAGAATTAGCATTTCACTTGAATGGTACATATTTTAGACGTTTTGAAAATGAAAAGCTGTTAATAATCCATAAAACTTTTAGTCATACCCCAAAAGGAGTATAAAATTTTTCATACATCCGAGTTTCGAAGATAAATGGTAGCGAAATTTGAAAAGGTTTCTCGTCTAAGTGTTTTTCCCTTGTAATGTTTAAGTCAGAGTATTTGATTATTGCAAATGTTTCTTACTAAACAGTATGAACTTTTCAGTGATCAACGCACATGAATGAATCCAGACCGGCCCGAATAAAAGCGGGGCCTGGTGCAAAATTGACTTGTGGGGCCTTGAAAAATTTTTGTACAATAAAATAATTTATGGCTTTTTCCTATTTATTACATTTCACAATTTGTTATACTAAGGACTAAAGGAATACATGAAAATGATTAATAATTAAATTATTTTCATATTTAATATTTCAATTACATAAAAAATCATTTATATATCAAATAATAAAAATAATTGCTTCATAAATACAATTTAAATGCAACTTACTATAATAAGTTTACAATATGTGATTTTTATTTCATTTTCTTACACGTTTTTTAGCAAATTCATTGATATATAATGATCTAGTTTTTGGATTAATACGGATTCGATAGATAAAATGGCTAAGCAAATCAATCGTTCTTCACTAATTCTAGATCTCAAATAACTTTTTATTATTTTTAATCTTGATCTTCCTGCAGATGCTAGGTCAATATAATTTCAGAACAAAAGCAAAATATGGATACATTTCAAATAAATTATTTTTAAATAAATATTATAATATTGTGTCCTAGAAGGCAAAACTTGACGACAAATTTGGATTTGATTAAATAAATCAATGCAATTCATTTTCGTTTTTGCAAAATCTGTCAGCGGTGCGAGAACCCCTCAGGCCGGTCCTGAATGCAAGATCTACTTTAATGTGCGTAATTATAGATATGGGATTGTATCGAATAACTACAGTGAAAAAGTATTAGTTTATGCAGCTTACCGAGATAATTAGTTGCTACAAAATCAAATTATTTACTACTTATATAATATTTCTTTAATAGGTAAGTCAGATGCAGTTACTCTTTCCAGTATGCGACAATTCATAATTAAATTTTCCCTCGTACAATATTTTAAAACGTGAAATGAATACCTTGTAAGTAAAATAGTTACAATATTCGTATAAATATGCTATTAAAAAAATCCTCACATTCATTTTTTAGAAGTACCCCATGTTCGGTTGCTTCCACATTAATTTTCCATCTTTTTTTATTTATTATAATGATGATTTATTAATAATAATGAGACATCATTTGAACTTATAATTGCTTACAGTAAAAAATAACAATAGTTGAAGTAATTAGAAAGGAAAAGAAAAAATAACTCGATATATATTAGCCTTTCAAGCCGGCCAGGAAAAACAAAATTAAAAAAAATCTATCATCATGAATGAAGTTCAAAACAAATGAATATTTATATTAAAAATTAAATTCATCGCATTTTTGAGCCATATTTTCAAATGAAGCTTTTTTATTATTTAAAACAAGTCAAAACAGATTTTTGCTTACATGATATGCATACATTAAAAACAAGATATTTCCCACTCAGTATGATAACAAAGATTTGTTTCTATTTCACATAATGACACAACAAAGACAAGGATTTACTAAGGCAGCCCTTGGAGTAAAATAATGACGAAATTGCACTTGGAACCTGCGGTAACCAGCTCTCACTCCTTCTGAAGTGTCCTGCAATATAAATTTCCCATTAGCAATTTTCAAGAAAGTAATTAAAATATGTATAAGAATTTATCACATTATCATGATTTTTTGTTTCAAATGTCACAAAATATAAATAAAGCCGTGCAGGAGGAAATGCGCCCAAGCCAGACAGCAAAGCAAAGCTAGGTAACAGAATTGAGATATATTTTATAGCTATAGAGAAAATAAAACTGATCTAAAATGCATAATTATTTTATTATTATTATTCAACTTGCATTTGCAACCATTATGATTACTTTAAAAAATAACAAATATTACGCATTGTGAAAATAAATCATTCTTATTTTAAGAAGACGTTGAAAACAACTGGTCTTTTAAGACTTAAAATTAAAAGAAAAACAAGTAAAATACTTGTATTTGATATTACTATAAATGAATAATGGAGTATTTCTCATTGCCTTTTTTTCATTCTTGCATGTCACAAACTTGGGTAAAAAATTTTTCAGTCATTAGGAGAAATTTCAAGATTAAGACTTAAGATTAAAAGAAAAACAAGTAAAAATACTTGTATTTGATATTACTATAAATGAATAATAGAGTATTTCTCATTGCCTTTTTTTCATTCTTGAGTGTCACAAACTTGGGTAAAAATCTTTTCAGTGATTAGGAGAAATTTCAAGATTAAGATTTAAGATTAAAATAAAAACAAGTAAAAATACTTATATCTTATATTACTATAAATGAACAATAGAGTATTTCTCATTGCCTTTTTTTTCATTCTGGAATGTCACAAACTTAGGTAAAAAAAATTTCAATGATTAGGAGAAATTTTAAGACTTAAGATTAAAATAAAAACAAGTAAAAATACTTATATCTGATATTACTATAAATGAATAATGGAGTATTTCTCATTGCCTTTTTTTTCATTCTTGAATATCACAAACTTAGGTAACAAAAATTTCAGTTATTAGGAGGAATTTTAAGATTAAGACTTAAGATTAAAAAAAAAAACAAGTAAAAATACTTGTATCTGATATTACTATAAATGAATATTAGAGTATTTCTCATTGCCTTTTTCTTTTTCCTTTCATTCTTGAGTGTCACAAACTTTGGTAAAAACCTTTTCAGCGATTAGGAGAAATGTTCTCTATAAATGTTGGCAACTTTTATTTTTAGATATTGAGAATTTCGGGGTCTGTGCTGAACTAAATTCAAGTTTATTATTTCAGAAGAGTAATGTAATCGAGTGTTCTGAAAAATCCAGTGAACGCGTAAGAAAAATTCTTGTGTCTACAAACTAAGGCTAATGTGTTATTTTTTATGATAGTTCTTTTATAATTTTTAAGTGGTTTATTGGTTGCGAAAAGATATGTAAATGATGCCAAAATAATATGAACACCTATATGAATAATGCGAATGAATTCATCTTTGTAGTACATACATCTGCTATCTTCCCATTGTAGAGGTTCAAAAATCAGTTCATTCCTCAACAATGATACAAAGTGACTGTGGACGTGAACAGTCAGTCCCTCTGATGACGGATTTACCTATCTTTCAAATAGGAACGTGCTTTAGCCAGGAGTGGCGTTAGAATCTGCCTGACGGGGGCCACGACCTGCTGTACAGGGGAGGGGTGTAATGAAATTGTTCTCAGATTTTCGCCAAATCTTTATTTATCTACTACTTGCACACCGCGTTACGTGAATAGGGTAGAAAAATTTTGCCCGACGGGGGGGAGGCACAGCATCCCTGACAGGGGGACCTGGCTCCCCCGGTCCTCGGACTGGTGCCACCCATGGGTTTAGCAACTCCCGCGTTCGACTCAAAGACGAAGACAGCCTAACCATACGAAAACAATTCATCAGCAAAACATATTCATATATCATATTCGAAATAGAGTAGTTGATAAAAATCGAAACTTTCAGATTACATGAGTGCTGAAACAAAGTCACTCGAAAGACAGGGATATGAAGTTACGGATAATTTTTGAAATGAACATCCATATCAATCAAAATCATTTAACAGGAAACGCATGTTTCAAAATTTAATGCCATTGCTGCTATTTGGAAAGTATGAATGGCAACAGCGGTCATTCTAAGCGGCTACATACACTGGTGGACAAATGCTAAGGACCATTTTTAAGATGCGAAAAATTTAGACTTAATAGGAATACAATGGTTCGCAATCAGTTGCGGAGAATCGAGGGACATACAATTGTCGTATCTCACACTTTAGAGTGAAGATTCGGTCACTAGGACATTTAGGGAACCGTCCACAAATTGATGAAGACGAAAATTATTTTGGCCCACCCCGTTTCAGAGAAAGCTGACGATGAGTTGAAACTTTCATCAATGGTTTTGTTTCATGTACATAATGTTTACATGCATTTTCTTAAAAATAGCAAAAATATTCAAGAAAATATAAAGGTTTCTTTTAAAAAATCCCTAATTTTCCGCATGTTTTTTGCTTATAACATGCAGAGTTTTCAACCAAATTGTATGAAACTTACAGAATATTTGACAATATGTGAAAGAAGCTTTATAATACAATTTGAATCAAATAATTTGACTATTACAGGAAATAAGATTATTTTTATGAAATAATTTTTTACTGCGCATGTGCGAAACGTAGCGAAATTTTTCTTTCATAACTTTAAAGCTAGATATATTAGACAATTTATATAAAAATTCCAGTTCAATACTGTAAATATTCAGAAAGATATCGGTGTTGCAACGAGGTGAATTTCATTACACTCTAAGAGAAGCGAAATAATAAGGTTCCATGCACAAACTGGAATTTATTAAACATGAATCTTCGAATAGTTATCATAGAAATATAATTTAAATTACGTATTTAATTTATTAATATACATGAGTATTAAAGATATTCAACTTCCATAAAATTCAATATTACTGTTCGAAGACTTAAGTTTAAAAAATATCAATTTGTGAAATATCCCACATCATTTAGCTTCTCTTAGAGTGTACCGAAATTCATCTCGCTGCAAAGCCGATATATTTCTGAATATTAAAGATATTGAACTTGAATTTTTATATAAGTTGCCCTATATATCTGGCTTTGAAGTAATGAAAGAAAAATTTCGCTACGTTCGCACATTCGCGGTAATTATTATTTAAATTATTTACTACAAATACTCTTATTTCCTGTAATATTCAAATTATTTTATTCGAATTTTAATACAAAGCTTCTTTTACATATCGTCAAATATTATGCAAGTTTCGTACAATTTGGTTGAAAACTCTACATGTTATTAGTAAAAAACATGCGAAAAAATTAGGGATTTTTTAAAGAAACCTTTATATCTTCACGAGTATTTTTGCTATTTTTACGAAAATGCATGTACACATTAGGCACATCCAACAAAACCAATGATGAAAGTTTCAACTCTTTATCAGCTTCCTGTGGGGATTTTTTAAAGAAACCTTTATATCTTCACGAGTATTTTTGCTATTTTTACGAAAATGCATGTACACATTATGCACATCCAACAAAACCAATGATGAAAGTTTCAACTCCTTATCAGCTTTCTGTGAAAAGGGGTGGGCCAAAATAATTTTCGTCTTCAACAATTTGTGGACGGTCCCCTAAATGTCCTAGTTACCGAATCTTCACTGTAAAGTGTAAGTTCCGACAATTGTATGTCCCACGATTCTCCGCAACTGATTGCAAGCCATTATATTCCTATTAAGTCCAAATCTTTCGAAATCTTAAAAATGGTCCTTAGCATTTGTCCACCAGTGTATTTACTAAAAATGCAAGGACTGTATAATGTATTAGTTGGGGCAAATTATCCAGTCTAACGAATTTACACTTACACTTATTCTTTAAACGAACTAATTAATGTCTACAGAACATCCAACAGAATCTACTTGATTCCTTTCGCCTTTACTGTTTTACATTGAAATCATTATATGGGGCACGATTTCATACGATACTACTTATTATTCTGTATAGAAGGATCACATTATAGCAGTACCTCAACATTTTAGGTGATCATCTACGTTCTTAGCTCTCAATCCTGTTTTCGAATAGTTATACAACAACTATTAATATTTCCTTCTGGTGCCAAGAAGCAAACCTCACAGAGGTACAAAAAATATTTTCATGTGAAATTTGGAGTTAGATTACGCCAAACTTTTATTTTTTTAAAATACGAAACAGATTTCAAAAACTCTTAAGGCGCTGCAGTGGGACGAGGGTGGTATAGACGCTCCGGTCAAGTGATTTAGTCGCAAAACAAACAGTGTAGGAACACTATGACTAGGGTGAATAAAATCACTCCGTTTTAAGCAGATTTTTACTATTTTTTTCTCGTTTATTTCTCGTAAAAAAAGCAATGCCGGAACGGCATTCTGGCTCCACTACACCCCTGCTCCGGATGTGAGTCTTAGAGGCCGCCATGGAAACAAATCATTTGTGCGTTTAAGCCACTTTTTAAAGTCAAATATGATGTATGTAGGGCCGACCAGGGCTCTTCAGTTGAGGAGTTTTGTTCTTGGACGCTAATGCAAGACCCTACATAGCAAGGGACATAAAAAAACACAGTCGTCGCCTGGGATAAGAGAAATTGGATCACCCGACCTACAGCCCCGATCTTGCCCCATCAGATTTTAACCTTTTTCCTGCATTGAAGACAGCACTATGGGGACGTCACTTTTGAACATGCTCATCAAACTAGAGTTAAGGCTGTGAAGAACTTCTTTCAGTCGGCTGGATACCGATTTTTAACAGGATGGTTTCTTGAAATTCATTTCACGGTACGACAAATCAATCAATGTCAGTGGCGAATATGTGGAAAAATAGGCAAAAGTTTGTATTTTGTTACGCCATTGTATGTTTTTGTTTGTAATAAAGCTTCCTTGTGAAAAAGCATGACGAAACTTACTTTCGGAACGTCCCTCGTAATACCAAGTCCCAGCATTATTTACCCTTGTTAAGCCACTGATAACGGCTGGGAGCAAAAAACTCCTACTATGCTCCAGGCGCCGCTTACCTAAGCTACGCCACTAAAGCATCGCGCAAGAATTTTCTCCATATACTTTGTAAGTAATAGTATAATGTTTTTCCTAAACCACAAGAATGTTTGAAATCTTTGAGAAGTTAGAAGTTTTATTCAAACAGTAATCTTTTCATTGCCACAATTTTGCACGAAATTTTTACTGAATCTGACTGCTTTTCTCAAGACATTTTTATCCTATCATCACAATGTTCAATAGAGGAGAATAGCTGCCTTATCTTTTTATAAATTTTGATCACGAAATCTAGACGTAGATTATAATAGCAGTAAGCAGATTTTAGGTGTCTTAATCTAATTAATTTAATAGTTTCAAATGTAGTTTAATTTCCCTACTTTGAAAATTTTTTGTCAAAATTTTATAAGTACTGAAGGAAATTTAAAACTTATCACAAATCAATACAAGGAGAAATATTACAGATCTTTTGTATTTTATAATGAATTCAATCAAGAATGAAACCATTTAAAATCATAGCATTCTCATTGTTAGGAAATGTACAATGTTATCTTGCCTAACAAAATTTATATGAGGGTACATTAAATTAAAAATATAAAGGTGATATTTAACTCATATTTAGAGGAAATTCCTCACCATTTTCAAGGACGGAACTACACGGCATGCAGTCAGGATACAGAACACATAGTACATATCTAAAAATAAATTAAATTTTGTAGCACTTAGAAAAAATAAATCTTTGCTATTCTAACGCATTCTATTCTACTAACATTACAACTACACTTATGCAAAATACAGTCGGACCTCTATTTAACGAACCTCTATTTTGCGAATTTCTCTATTTTGCGAACTTTTTCTTGAAACAAAGAACATTTTACGAATTTCTTCGTGAAATAACCTTCAAATAGCGAAGTGCATTTTCTATTTAACTAACTTTTGCTTGTGATCCAATATTTTTTTTCTCCTTATTTCTCAAAATATTTCTAAACATTTCAAACTTATTCTTTCTTTTAACACATTTTATGGTGATCAACGACCTTGAAGCTGGAGAATGTCACAGCGAAAGTGCTTGAGGATCAAAGAAAAAAAATTTAATTCTTCATGAGGTGGATAAAGGCGTGAAAAAAATATATTGCTTTAAAATTTGGTATTCCTCCAAACAGCTTATCAACCATAATAAAAAAAAAATCGTGATAAGATACAAAATTATCATTCATCGAATTCTTGTTCAAAACGTTTAAAAGCATGTGTCTATGAAGATGTGGATGAGGCAGTTTAGAAGTAGACAGTGTGAAAAATAAAAACAATACAGCAATGAATTGCGATGAAGACGAAGATGGAAATGATCATGATGCAGAAATTAACAAACCTTCGTAAGATGAAATGCTAAAATTCATTAATTTTAATATAAAATTATTTTTTAATTGAAAATACAGTGTATTCCCGGACAATGTTTTGTTTTATTCTTGTTTTCCTTGCAGATTTTTTTTATGGGTAAAATATATAAAACAAATAGATATTAATTTACAAAATAAAGGTGTGATTAATTACTTTTTTAATAATATTTAGTGTTTATGAATTTAAAATCTGTTTTGTGTAGTTTAAAGTATTTTAAAAGGTGAATCTCTATTTAACGAATTTTCCATATAACGAACTTTTTTTCGGGATTTAGCGACTTCGTTAAATAGAGGTCCGACTGTATATAAACATTTCTACACAGCATAAGTTTCACTTTGGAATTCCTATTTAAGAACATCCCTCAAAAAACAACTGCATAAAAACTAGATAAACTTATTAATCAAGTGATTTTATTATTTTTAATGAGCATAGCTAGTTCGGAATGAGGTACGGAAAGAAAAATATATGGCTGGAATATGAAGCTTCAGATTAGTACCAAAAACCACCACCAAGCATATAAATAGCAATACTTACTTCTCTTTCACTGTCCGAAAGTACACAGAATAATAAATACAGAATAATAGAATACACATCTAATAAATATTTAAATATTGAAAAATGATCAGGCCATAAACGTCTTTAACATGTATTTGCTGAAAAATGTATCTTCAAAAGTCCTTTCACAAATTGAAAATGTTAATACACGTTGTCGTTTTGTAAAAATTGGATATTAAAAATGACCATTTTACCACTAAATAAAAGAACTGAAGAATTGAATCTACATTTTCTTTCATTGGAAAGGTAGTCAAATCAGTAATTTTTTTTTATGGAAATGTTAATATATCATTTCTTTTCTTTGAAACACGTTTTATTTAATATATTAAAATACAATGAAAGGTTGAAATGAAGAAGAATCGTAGAGTTTTAAAAGATTTCTTTAAATAAATTATCTGTATTTTTCTCTCGGTGAAATTAGTTCGTTTTATTACACTCTTTAATTTAACCTGACTTGTTTCATGTTTGTAAAGATGGAAATTTAGAATCCATTTTTCACTCACTTCCTGATGTGTTGAGCCCAGAAATTGTTGTGCAGATATGTGTTCTCGATGACAAAACATTATTTTAATATTTTCAGAACTTACTTATCAATTAGTTGATCAATTTAATTAAAGTTTGATTCCATACCAGTGGCGCCCCCTGGCAGTGAAATTGAAAAAAAATTGATTTCAAAATTCCATAATATTTCTAATAATGAATTATAAATTAAAGCCTGAAATGTAGAAATTATTAAGATAAAATATTCTACTTTTTAGAGCACTAATAAAAGTACTTTTAAGGACTGTTTTTAATTAAAGTTTGATTCCATACGAGTGGCGCCCCCTGGCAGTGAAATTGAGAAAAAATTGATTTCAAAATTCCATAATATTTCTAATAATGAATTATAAATTAAAGCCTGAAATGTAGAAATTATTAAGATAAAATATTCTACTTTTTTAGCGCACTAATAAAAGTGCTTTTAAGGACTGTTTTTACTTCGTTTATTTTATAAGAAAGAGTGTTATGTTTTAAGTCAAGCAAAACATTTTATGAGAAAACTGACTTTGTAAATACTGGTCGACTCAGAAGTCAATAGCAAATTTAAAAATCAGTTGTTCGCAAACGAAATAAGATATATTGATGCCGTTAGCAGAGTAAACATGGGAAGAAAATCGGATATATATATATATTTTGGGGGGGGGGTTTGGAAAGAATTTTTTTATTTTATTTCATTTATTTATTTTTGTCACGAAACCAGAATTCATTGGTACCATAGTTTTAGGGATGCCGGTTATTGCGAAATAACCGGTTTGGGGTCATTCAGGTTTTTTTCACCTCCGATTTAACCTGGCGGTTATAACCTCTCAAAATAACCGGTTTTCGGTGTTTAAAAAAAAACAGACAAAATTTTTTATTAAAACTGTTTTTACAGGAAATCAATCCATTGGCCAATAATTATCTGTTCATAAAGACTCTTTCAGTAATCCTCCAACCAATAGACGCCTCGAGGAAGAGGTTGCCGTTGATAGGCCTAAGATGATGAAATTCAAAGCTTCATAACTCGGTAAATTTTAGTCTAGTCGAACCTAAAATCGAGCCTATTTTCATATCCGGTTTTTTTGCCCAGTTATTGGATTAAAAAAAAATAACCGATTATAACCGGAACAAAAAAATAACCGAAAAAACCGGTTAACCGAAACAAAAAAAAAACGGTTTTCGATTAACCATTCCTACATAGTTTACTGTTTAAACTGTCAGATGGTCATGTATTTGTCGTAGGGAAGGATGGGACACTAATCGGAATAACGGCTGACAGATATTCAATTTGTCGTCCTCCATTACTATGCCAGACTTTTTCACAGCACTAATTAAAATTCATGCTGCTCACGCTCTATCATGTTTCCAGAAATGAAGCCCCTCGTGGTTCCGCGTCTAAAAACTGTGTTCCTGAATGGAGGACGACATATTTAACATTTGCAACCGTTATTTCATGCATTATCTTATACTATGCAGTGCATGCCTCCACCAATTGAGAATTATCTGGTGGTTTATATTATAAACTATCCTGCCAATAAATTCTGGTTTCCTTCCCATTCCTTCTATGCAAACTGCATCATTCTACCTTTATTCGTTGCGAATTATTATTATTATTTTTTTTAAATTGCTCTGAACCTCAGAATCACTCTATATATGCATATGAAAAAGATTACAATTGAATTACATTATCATTTAGCAATGAGTGGAAACAATAAACAATCAAATCGTTTCAAAAAGAAAGTTATTAAAGAAAAATACGCTTTGATACTGGTTAAAGAAACATTCTTAAAGAATAACCTCTAGACACTCTTACTTTTCTTTTCTAATAACAAAATACTGAATCACTAATATATTATTTTATAGCTATTCTCTTTAATAGAAATAATCAAATAATTCTGAATTATTATGTCCGCCGAATTTGGACCGGCACCTAGATTGGACCGTTATCATAACTTCAATTCTATTAAATATTTGGACCGTAAAATAGGCAAATTATGTTGTAACGATGAAAATGGGGTGATGATTTGGATGAAAATTTTCAAGACAAAATGCTATGTGGTTACAGTTAGAGAACAAGTGTTTAGATTTAAACATCAGCAATCGATTAGTTAAACAAATGGCAAAAAGCCATTAGGCTATTCTAAATTAAGTAGGAAAATATGTAATTATATCTTCAGATAGGAAATTTCTTTAGCTACAATTTACTATAACCATTTTATGAAAATAGTTTAAAATTAAGGTTAGGGGATTTTGTTGCTGTTGTTGTCCAAAGGTTGCCTAGACTGGACCGTTTATATCATTGGGGTCATTGACTTAAACTACAGGAATAATTCAGAAAGCAATTAATTCCGCTACTGGACATCAAAAACTGGGATTGGATGAAGTCAAAGCAAAAAAAACAATAAAAGGGCACTAAAGCCATCAAATGTTAGATCAAAAAGTATAAAAACTTAGGATATGAATCATTTACATCATTTGTGAGGGAAAAAAGGGAGAAGAGAAAGTGATACAGTGCATACATGGGTTCATGCATTATGTGCTGGTGTAAATTTCAGAATCAAGAAATATTTGTGATTTAATCGTGCTTCAAGAAATTGGTGATCCAATGTGGGAACCGGTTTCCTTGATTGGACCGGTGAGACATTTTTTAAGCTACTTTTTGCCTAATTTAAAGTGTATTTCATAAAAAAAAACTAATTACACTATTCTGAAGATAAATAAACTACAAAAAATCCTATTTGTTTTTCCTTAAAATTATTTTCCCATCACTGTACATTAAAAAATGTCCAAATTCGGCGACTCCTCCCTACGTCATAAATCTATGATTTTTTGGAACTTTAAAATACACTTTTGTGTCCTTTTTATTTCTAACTCTGTAAAACTTAATACATTTAAGCTGAAAGAATACGACGTTATGAATTTTAAGATCGCTTTTTTTCCAGTCGATATCTGTATTGCGTTTTCTAAAGTATGCCACGGAATGTAGCTCTAATTTTTTCCCGCATTTTCTCTGCATAGCGAAGGTTCTTTAAGAACAGAATGCTAGCTCTAAGTATTTTAGATTAGCAATGTCAGCAAAACTATCCTAATAACTTAGCAAAAACAATAAAAAGCATGAAAATTAAAATGAATTAAATGTTAAAATTAGATTTATTATTACTTTTTTTAAAGTCAACCGCCTGTTTTAAAATAACTTCGTAGGTTTAAATAAGAAACTTTTGAAATTTAATTTCATAGAAATATTTTAAATTTGGTTCTATTAATTTAATAAACTATTATGAAAAGCGGAATGGCGAAGGGGGGTAAGGGAGCGGTAGATGTCCCGGGCCATTGTTAGGGGCGCCGGTAGCTTTTAATAATTTGGGCCAGAATCGGATCGAAATAATTTATATCAATATTTTTATTTTAATAAAATTATGCAAAATTACTCTAGATTATGTAGGGGCCCTCATAACATCGTAGTAACAACTTTTCTTTTCTAAATCTAAGATCAAATTAAATTTTATATTTTACTAGGGTTATTTTTATTGATTTTAATGCTTTATAAGCGGGGAAAAGAAACAAGTAATGAATTAAAACTAATATAAAAGATGAAAAGGGTCCAATTCAGGCCTGGCCGAAGTTTTGAGACTGAAAATCAGGCCACTATCTCTTGTATATTCCGTTTTGAAAGAAAAAAAAATCAGTGGACTTTCTTTAATATTAGACGGCGTATCACATGCAGTAGGAGAGTCATAGTTTTGTACAGAATTCTCATTCAAAATTGATGAGATCGTTTTCAAGAACTTCACTATTATTCTAAAAATTATTTTATTTAACACCAGTTCATATGTAGTACCTTCAGTGAGCGTAGAATCGATTGTGACTGTCTCCTTACAAGAAGAATAAATGCATCATTTACATTGCCATGAATCATTTAGCTACCAGACAAACTTTTCCTGATTACTATGCTTCAAATAAAGGAAACTATGAGAATAAAAGTTAAATAACACTTACCCGAGTATTAGCTGCCTCTACAACTACTTCCTTAGCTTCCTCACACGACTCACTACATGCATCTTCAA
Organism: Araneus ventricosus; assembly: GCA_013235015.1. Classification (NCBI taxonomy): domain Eukaryota; kingdom Metazoa; phylum Arthropoda; class Arachnida; order Araneae; family Araneidae; genus Araneus; species Araneus ventricosus. Next base: position 198,510 of record BGPR01001340.1, on the reverse strand, counting down.
ACGAAAAACTGCTAACAGCTGCACTATTTCTAGAGTTCTTGCTTGTCTGAGACTGGCTAGTGATAACACTATGCGACGCGCCGGGTATACGACTGTCAATATTACCCTCAAAACTATCAAATGAAGATGAATCTTCTACGAAACCCAAGTTCACTTCTCCTATAGCATCTGGGTTCGTTTCTTTTAAGCTAAGATTGCTTTCCCCAGATACTCTCTTGAACTGTTCATCATAAGGAAGACTTTCCTGGGTACGCAACAGTTCGACTGCTAAAGAAAGTTTGTTAACATACATATGCTTACTTTCATTAAGAAATGTCTCGCTTTCATAGCGATGAGGAATAAGCTCTACATCTTCAGATCCAGCATCGCTACAACTATCAGCTTCGTGAATGAGGATTTCATCATTGATTATACTTCTTGGCACTTGAGTTTCTGGATCTACTGGACTAGGTGACCGAGAGTCAGCTTCTGATTGGTCAGTAATACTTTCATCGTAAGCTAATTTGTATATTGATTGGTTGGCTCGTAAAGATTGCAGATTGGTTAGACGTTTTAATTCAGCTTCTGTATCGTGACTAGATGTATCTGAGTTTAGAGAATGAGAAATGTATGGCGACTGAGACAGGATAATTTTAGACTTGGGAAATTTCTCGTCTGAAAGTGATATTTTATCGAAGAGTGGGGATTCAGATAGTTTATCATTATTTTTTGATATATCATTGTTTGTTGTGTTTGGGTTGGAAGGCACTGTTTTATGTAAAGTACTCAAGATATCAGGAAGTGTCGATGAAGATTCTGCTTCATTTGGATTATGTGAATCATGTTTCTCTGTTTCACTTTTCCTTTGATGGTGCATGTTATCACTTACTTTCGCGAGATTATCTGAAGTAGTCATTGCTTCTAAATCGCTATTTTGATCTAAAAGCAGCAAATTTCTTTCTTCTGTGTCTTTGGCACTGTCGTGTAAAGAATTTTCAGGAAGTTTACTGATATTTAAATCAGTTTTCTGCGAGCTTAATTCCATACCAGTTATATTATTGGTATTCTTTTCTTGCATTTTTTCCATTTCTTTTGAAAACCGAAGTTGATTTGTTATATCATGACATTTCAGCTTATCGGCGACTTCTTGGTTTTCTTTGATTTCTTGTACTTGTTTTTGAAAGTCCATTAATTCTTTGGTGCTTGGAACAGCATCATGAGAAACCCATTCAGAATTTTTAGGTTTACTTTGTTTTTCTTGGAAACTGGCATCAGAATTATTTTGAAAGTTCTTTTTTTCAGAAGTCCTAGCTGTATGAACACCACAAATTTCTTGGTTTTTTCTGGGTCTTAGATTTTGCATATCTTGGACATTTTCATTTCGTTCCACTTGCGACAAACCCACGTTTTTTGTTGTTTGTACTTGTTCCCCGGAGACAATGAACTTCTTTTCATTGGGCTCTTGCACACGCTTGTGCCCTTCTCGACTCAAAGTATTTGCTTCAGAGAATGAAGTCATTGTTTTGGTGTGACTTGACTGATTATCATTTCGTGAAGCATTCGCATATGACCCTAGTTTCTTTGATCGGTCTTTCTCTTCTCTGTTAGCAGAATAATTGGTCTTCTCTGGTATAACAGCATATTCCGCATATCCTTCCTGGAAAAAGGAAAATGGCAGATTAATAAAATCTAAAAAAATAAAAGCCCGCCAAAAAGCGAAAAAAATGCATTCAAAATTGTTCTAACCTTCCGGTACGAACGATGTTGTAAAAAGTACAACAGCCGTTTTTGCTTTATAATTTTTAATTCTACATATAGATGGGATTAGTGAATGATCCTATTCATGCTTTGGACTATAACATTGCAGTTCATAATTAATTCGGTTCAGGATATTAGTTATACTATTTCGGTTTATTAGGAAAGGTTTACTGTGTTGTACTTTTCGCAACACGAGAGCTCTGGTGATAAAGTTTCGGTATTAAACATACATTCTGTTCAGATTGATTTTATCACGTCTAAACAAAAAAATATTTCCAAAGCCACGCGGAAATGATAGAATATCTCTTGAAAGTACTAAACGAAGATTCTGGAGGTGATGATGCTCATGAAATAGAAGATTTTTCAGAATGTGATGTAATAATTCATTATAGTAGTGATTCAGAACTGAGCGTTCTGAATCACAAAACCTGCCTCTCCAACAAAACCTCAAGATCCAAAATCATCCAACTATTATATAGCAACGGATTCAGAAACCCTCCGCGCTTTTGCGCATGCGCCGGCGGAGTTATTTTCATCAAAATAGGGGGGAAAGTGAAGAATGGAAGGGTGATGTATTTTACTGAGCGTGATCTAACAAAGAACTGAACGCTCATATGAGTCATTGCCTGACACCCCTTTCCGGTGTAAAATCGTCCAAAAGTGGTAGTCTCGGAATCCGTTGCTGAACAGTAGTGAACTTCCTTATCGATAAAGAGGTTTTGTTTAAATTGGACCCTGGAATTGTCAGTAATTTTTCAGAAATGACTCGGGACATTGAGGTCGCTATCCCCCGAGGAACAAGACACTCCCAACAAGTTTGTTTGTAATGTTTTTTCCCCTCTTTTGTTCTTTCCTTTAAAATGCTGCATCATTATTTTACAGTGTTTGGTATTTAGTATCTTTGTATATTCAAATGGATTTATTATTTTATGTATTTAATTTCTTTTACATATTTTTGTTTTATGATTATTCTGGTTTTTTTTGTTTGTTTTTCAGCTTCTAAAGTTTCTACTCACATCCATCAAAACTGCAAGCCAGAGATTTTTATCTCTGGAGTCAGGGGTGTGTCGTAGTGTAATGTAATGTAATGTTTATTTATTTAATCTTTTTCTCGCTGAACTTTTCCGAGTTTTAATTAGTTCACTTCGATTTTCTTACTTGTTCAGCTATCTCAAAGTGTATCTATCTGGTAGGATACCTTTGTTAGAAAGTACACGAGAAAGTTTAGGGGAGACCACTCCTGCTTGGTTTATTTGTATGTGTGCCACACGAAATATATTGGATTCCTGGCACTGGAAAATTCTACCACATCCTCCCTATAGTCCTAATTTGGCCCATTCTGACTTTTATTTCTTCCTCAAGCTTTAAAAAAAAACATCTTCAACACAACATTTTCCACTCAGATGATGACGTTAAACCGCCAAACAAACCCTCCGGAAGCCATTGGCTTCTTTCTCCACCAGGAGACGTCCTTCTACTACAAAGACTTAATTTCATTAATTTACCAGTAAGATAAATGCTTCAACCAACAAGGCACTTATGTGGCAAAATAAGGTACATATGCACCTTCATACATGCTACACTTTCTTCATTGTATATTTAAAATGCTCAAAATCACTATACTGATACTATACTAACTGGTTAAGACTTCATAGCGAGGCCCATTAAATTGCTGAATCATCAAATTAAACTCAGTCTACAACCAGCGGGAGTGGCCTCCCCTAAGCTTTCTCGTATACTTTTCAAACATTTGTCATTTCCCTTCCCCCTGCGTTGATAAAAAGTTCGAACCAACTGTAACCCAGAATGCAATGACTATCAGAAGGTTTTTCATTGTAGATTATAGTGATAGTAAAATATTGAGGTGAATAATCATATTCAAAAAGATGCGTATGTATTAAAACTTCGCAATATTTATTTTTTTTTATCAAACTCTAGCAATGCGAGTTCCGCGTGCGGAGAAGAAAACAGGAAAATAGCTTGCTCGCTGAATAGCTTGCGCATGTGCAGCGATTGCTTCCAGTATGCCAGTAAAACGAGACGCCCTAAATGTTTTCTTCCTTACAAAATCTCGCCGCCAGAATTGGTTTTTGGCAAACTGCCAAGTTTTCCTAGTGTCCCTTCTTTGCACAGCCATTTCTACCAGTACGCATGCGCATGGAGTTGAACAAGTATGCGATTATACAGACCGACAGACAGTCAGCCCGTTGACGGATTTGTCCCAAAATTTTGTACGGACCTACAATCATGATGATAAAACTGTGTACCAAATTTTATTCATCTAGCTATTCAAGTTTTTGAGTTATAGTGCTCACATGACAGCAGGCAGACAGATAGACAGACTTCCCTTGGACGGATTTTGTCCAAAATTTGGTAGAAACCTACAAATTATGTTTAAAGACCACATACCAAATTTCATCCCCGTAGCTGTAATAGTTTTCGAGTTATCGTGTTCACAGACAGACATAATTCCCAAATTGTGTTTTTCGGACTCGGGGAGGTCTAAAACGTGGAGATTCGTCAAAATCTCGAGTTCGAATTTTTTCACGATTACAATACTTTCTCTTTGTATACTTCGTAGACGAGAAAGTAAAAAGGGAAGTCATCGCCTTTTTGCGCGGCACTCTCGCGGTTACAAGAGACGTGTGTGTTTGGCACTCCCTCTACAATGGTCATGGGTGGATCTTGATAGTAATTTTAACGGATATAATATGTCGCGCTTATCAATATCTAGCCGATTGTACAATTAAATTCCGTTAAAGTAGCGCTACAGACGATTTGTAAATGCTACTTCTTCTACTTTTAGAATTGTCTAAAAATGTTGTAATTTATTGCAACTCATTAATATTCGTTAATGTTTGTTGGTCTTTGTTTAGTGTTAGGTTATTAGTTAATAAATTATCTTTTTTTTATAAGATAGCTCTAGTAACTTAACGCATTTACAACACGGCCACAAATATAATATGGAAAATCTCTGTTTAATCCCCCCTCCCCAAAAAAACGAGTCTTCGACTGACAAATTACCATCTTTACGTACATATATGAAATGTCATCAATTTTAGAGTGTTTTTAGAAGCATTTTCAAAAATATTACACGGATGATTAACGTAAGATTTTCTTTATTCAGGATTCATAATTTCATTGTAAAGGGGATCAGGTTATTTTAGCATCTTAGATGATATTGAAAAGTCCAACCCATGATCATACTGACGAACAACACCGGCCGTGTGTCATTGCGACAGTTAAAGACAGAGCGAAAAAAGGGGCAGTTAACAATGCGCAGAAAGCTTAAGTACTCAGAAATGGGGATTCCCCGTAAAGAGTCGTGACTCGAAGTGAAAGTAGAAGTGCGCTTCTTACGATGGAAGTAAAAGTAATTAAAAATGAAGTATCGTTAAAAGTAATTAAAGAAAGTTAAAATTTAAGTTATTACATATATATGAGACATCATTGCAATAAGTGTTGGTTAATCCAATGAAGAGGCAGTCTTTGACGAATGAAGATGAGTTTATTTTATTCAATCATGCTTTAATCGATAGGTTTCAGGTAATTTTAAATAATTCGGAAAAATATCAAGCCATTGTTAAAGTACAAATAGACGCAAAGCGCGGTCACCGGCGATCAAGAAAAGCCACGCCGAAACGGGCGTCTGATAGGAAGGCTACATGGTTTTAAAAAGAGGAAGTTGCACCATCACAGCGAGATTAAGTAATATCGGAAAAGAGGGGAATTCCCGTTCGTTAGACAGCGGTTGAAACTGGATTTCAGCCAGTTAAAGTGACAGTTAATTGTGTGTTAGAGTTTAAGTAGAAATAATTTTACGGATTAAATTTTGAGTAGCGTTTTTTAAAATTAGGAAAGTGTTAATTTATTACATATATATGAAAACTTATAGATCAGGAAAATCTATCTACTTATGAATAACTAGCAGATAACACGGTGTTGCTCAGATTCCATATTTTTTCATATACCCTCCTCCGTTTAATTTCCTTACAAATATTCTCACTAACTTTCCCCAACAAACGTAAATCTCCTTTAAATCCTTTCTTATTGAATTAAAACTTTCAATTCTAGCCTTTTTATTGCCTTAAAACAGTATGGTTAGAATGAAAACGCGAGAAGTTTGTAAAAAGAAAATTTATTTTAAACTTTTAAACAATACACCGCATAATAACTAATACAACTTTACTATGAACAATTAATTTTTAAAATCTCATGTTTATTTATTTCACTTGTATTTATTATGAACAATTATATTAAACAGAATTTTTCTGTCGTTGCTAATTAAAAATATAAACTTAAAAAATTTTTGAAACGAACAAAATGTTAATAAAAATATGTGCTGTGGAATAAAGCATCAAAAGACAAAAAAAAAAAAAGAGAGAGAGAAAAAGCAAGAAAACGGGGTTTTTTTTAATTTTTATTTATTTAAACACTGTATTAATATTTGGCCTCGCGCGCCGAAGGTTGTTTGCAGAAGAAAGCGTTTCTGAAAACTTAAAAAAAATTCTAAAAATCATGAAAAGTTCCACAGAAGTTTCAAATTACTCTTGTAAGAACGGGGAAACTTTGGACTTTACCATGATATAAAAATTACGGTTCTCCGATGAGAATATATGTAGAAAATCCAAGATAATAGGCAATCACTTAACGTTAAATAATTCGAATTTTTAAAAAAATTTAAGGCGTTAGGTCCCTCTTGTGCTAATCTATCATTATGTCAAGTTTGGTTCCGGCAATGCACAGAGATGAAAGAAACGAAGATGCATATATACATACACAAATAATAAGCTTTTTTATATATATAGATTTATTTCTTTTTACCAAACACCACACTTCTATACATGCATCTTTCATAATTATATCTCTAAAAGACATAATTACAAAGCAAATACTCAGAAGATAAAAACTTTAAAAATTTAATTTAAATTCAGCTTAATTATGGTGAGGAATTGCAAAATACTTGAAATCAAGCGAAACACCGTAATCTTAGTATCCGTAGCCTTTAAACAATATAAAATTAAATTGGTAGTAACCAAAACATTATGTGAGATTTCATTGTAAATTAACAGAAACTGAAAATGAAATCCTGTAAATTAAAGCGTTTCTACCGAATTTTTTCCCATTTTTCTCAGCATACACCTACAGATTTTGGACTTTGTTTAAGTTTCATTAAACTATTCTTCATTACTCAAGAAAACACTAATCAGGCTATTTTGAAAATCACTAAATCTCAATACACGCCCTTTTTTGTTTGGTTTTTTTCAATCCAAACGAGTTTTAATCAGTTTTCCGTTTGATTTATAAGCCTAAGGGAAAAGAGCCGTCAGTAAACAATAATTACACTAAGTAAAGGAAAAAAGGGTGCTTATACAGTAAATTTACTGTAGTTTACTCAGTGGCTTGTCTTCGAGTAGAAACTTTCAGAGTATAGGATCAAGTTTACTGTTTAACTTTATCAAGAAAAGGTCTGAATTTTACCTCAGACAAAATTCATTTGTTATTTTTAGACATCACTTATAAAAGGTATTTATAGACGGTCTTTTGAAATTCTACAGACATGCAGCGCCAACTTATCCATTGTAGCCCAGGGCGCCATTAATCCAAAGGCGCCTAAAATTTACTATACGGATTTTATTTTAGTTTTGAACCCAAAATTTTTAATATGTTAAAAGTAAAGAAATTATTAGGGGTTGTAACTAGACAGTAAGCGATTTTGTAATGTTAAATAAGCATGTATATACCATTTAGAAATATATTCATACAGAGACAATCAGTGAGAAAACCCTGCATTATGCGAGTAACAGAAGTTACCTACAATGCGGAATCTTATTTGTAAAATCCTATTTTGAAAAGAAGCTTATTTGGAAAATTGTAAAACGTTAATCGCGGAGAACTTGTTACTTTTTTTTGCTACTCAATTATTGTATTAGATAACAATTACTAGTGAAATAATTCAACAAAAGATATCAAAAATTAAAAATTAATTAAACTTCGTATTGAACAGAATGGCTCAAAAATGCAGCAACTTCCAATAAAATACAAAAGACAGATATTTGAATACAAAAAAGAAAAATACAGAAGAAGTAAACAATAGCGACACCTTTTTCGCGCCAACGCAGCAGCATCCAGTGATTGCATCAACAATATTGTCCATAATTGACTAACGAATTACTATAGAATCAAACAACAAAAATCATGCTTTAATAATTAAAACACATTAAAAGAAAATAATTAGAATGGAAGAAATGAAAGAGAACTCGAATGGCGAACGTTTTCAAAGGCCACTCGCCATCGGAGTTCTAACATAGATAAATTTACTGTCAAGGGAATGACTACATAGTCAAAAATTATTCCCTCTGTGGGCCTTATTATATTAGATAGGTATTTTCGCTTGGCCACAGGCTCTCAAATTTCTAGTTAGGGTTCTGACGAAGCACCAAATTACTCTAGCCCATGACGCCAAAATTTGTTACGAGGGCCCTGCAGACATGTCAAGCAGAAAGTTCTATACATTCTGTGCTATTTAAAAAAACTTCACGACAAAGAAGTCTTGCAAAAGATTTTTTAAAAATCTTTTTCTTAAAAGAATATTCATGAAATATCTTGTAAAATAAATCAACATTTCAAATCGATGCTGCGTTGAAAGGAACTATGTTTATAATGTTTGAATAAATGATAATTATATGAATTAAATTACTAAAAATGTCATGTTTGTTAACCATGGAATATTTTACTTTCTTCCGATTTCAAATTCATTAAATCGGAATGATTTCCAATGAAAATGTAATAAAATGTGAGGTAAAGTAAAAAGTGTTGAATACAACGTAACAAGCGTATTTACATAGCTTTTGTCAGCTTTTTTTTTTTTATCTCAGAGAAATTAAAAAAAAAACTTTTATACTACTCTATAGATCTTTATGAAAATCTTTATAAAACCCTTTACAGGAGATGATACAAATATAACCTTCAAGCCCTTAACGAAAATGATTCAATGTTTATAGTGAAAACTAAAGTGAAATGCTTTTTCGGATCCGTTTCCTGCAATAATATAATGCTTGGTTTTCTCTTTAATTGAGGTGTAAAAAATTTTTCATCATGAAAATAAATTTGGTATGCAAGAAAAAAAAAGCCTGAAAAACCACTCTTAGCAAATATTTCAAAGAATTTCATTCTAAAGGACTCGGACATTTCGTGATTTGAATTAAATGAAAACTAAAATGTGGACACGAAAATCAGTCTGAATTAAGTAATTCTTTAAGTTTGCAACAATTTTATTTTGTTTATTGTTTTCCTCTAATACCTCTTTGACCTGAATTCGGTTTCAAATTTATTTTTCAAAATTTCCTCTTTCAGATTAAAACTGCTTTCATATAATATAAGTCGAAACAACGATTCGCTTGGGCAACAACGAATAGCTAATTAATTAGTTAGCCATTTTTCTTCTAATCTTATAAATTAATCATATTTCTATTAACTTTCTAAGGACTAAATCTACATAATAGTAAATTCAGAAAAAAAAATCAGATTTTTACAATACTGACTGATTTCATTGCTAAAAATATAAACTTGGAAAGAATGTTTCATTATATGTAAATACAATGGCGTAATACAACGAGAAACAGATGAATCTACAATTTGTTATGCTACTATCCATATATGATCCCAAATTATTTGAAAGACCAGTCATCAAAGCCTATAAATTGATACTAAATCTACATATTAATTGTTTGCATCAAAGTAACAGCGGCTCCATATCCTTAGGAAAAGACCAGAAGCTGGATAGATAACAATTCTTGTAGTAATCTAGAAATGGGACTAAAATTACAGATCCGCACTAACTAGCTTTTCAATAAACTCAGTTGGCCAAGAGAACTCAACAATGGCCTGTTCTGTGATTAAGTTTCAAAACTAATGATTCAAACCCACCATAATGGTTTTAGATGTGTTATCACTGGTTAACTGTGGTACTTTGTACAGCTGTAATTGTAGGCATACCGACAAACTATCTAAAGTAATAGTAAAAATGGTCTGTGATTTCTGAAGCCTCATAGCATTTCGTTTCAGAACAGAAACCAAGAACACGCAAATCGACACCTCCGAACATAAGACAACCCTACAGATGAATATTTCGACAGTATATCAGTTAAGCAAATGAAATGATTATGACCATTAACCACAAACTCATTTCATTATAGATCAATATAAATACAAAAGTAGAAGCAGATATTCCTCATAGGAACACATTTCATTGCAACGAATCCTTTATTCCAGATTTAAAATAATTAGATAGCTGCTTCCTAAACAAATGCGCAATGTCTAAGCATATTCCAGAGAATATGAAACCTTTTATGTTGTCTTGCTTCACAGAATTCCATTGTTAACTAGGCATCTAGCGACATGCTACAGTGTGCTGCGTATGAAAATTTTGACTTGGCAAACAGCTGGTAGCCGTGGTTGCCAAAACTTAAACCAGAGTATGCCAGAGTTTATTTAGAACCCATTCTGAATGATTACACAATCGACCCAATGACTGATTACACAATCAATCTCGTCCCTTTCTTTTAACTTAAAGATGTACTTTCGGCAGGTTATTTACCTGCATCAGTATCACGAGGAGGTACTCCTTCTTTTTTAGTCTAGAACACAACAATTGAACCAGTATGGCGAGTTCTAAAAAGAATTATAAAGGCAACGAAAATAATTAATCAATTATAGAACAAAAAAAATCATCGAATTAAAATTGAGTTTCTCACTGAGATCAATGGCGTAACTGCAACTTTTGCCACTGGGGTGAACTTACAACATGCCGCCTTTCCTTTACATAGGGGACATAGGGGTACAGTTACATAGGGGACATAAACCTGAAATTTTAAAAAATAAATTTCAGGAAAAATTCTTTTTTTTAGTACACAATTCGTCATTTGACTCCAGAATCTATATATTTGATATCTTTCCAGAAAAGTCACAGTTTCATTACTTACTTATCAATGATTTTTTTATAAAAAAAAGTCAAACTACCCAGTTTTACCCCACTAGTGGAGTAAAACCGGGTGCACATGTTAACGATATGGGAAATTAGGAAAACTCGATTTTCAAAGCAAAAGTTGCCATCATTTTCGTTTTATATGACAATTTAAGAATATTAGTCATAAATTTCACATGCAAAGCAGTTGCCTTCTTTCTCCGCGCCACTGCAGCTTTTGTGGACACAGCTAATACAGTTGTTACATTGGATGAACCCTTCTTCTTTATTTAAATTAGAAAATACATCATTAAAATATAAATGATGTGTTTTTATCGTCTTCATCGGAGAATCATCAATACTAACTGTCCTGGTCTCACGCCACTTGGAGTACCCGGTTTTACCCCGAGTGAAGAGGTTATAAAAAACGAAATAGAACCGTTTAATTATTGGAGTAAATCCTTATTGTTTCATAGGGTATAAATCCTTAGTAAACGTATGATATAAGCTGGACTAAATATAGTTTTTTATTATTATAATGATTTTTAAGTAAGGAAAGTTTAAAACAAACGAACATTAGAGAGTTGACGTCTTAAAACAAATAAACCTTCAAAGATGAAGTGAATTCAACAGCTACAACAAGCCACTATGACTGTTCCTTTTTCTTGACTAGTTGAGTGCAATTCAGTATCTGACTGCTAGATGGGGAAAATAATAGCGCTAGTAGCAAGGATACCCGGTTTTACCCCACTACCCGGTTTTACTCTACTCTCTCCTATTCTAATAATAGAAATATAAATTAAAAGGTAAAAAAATATAAATAAGAAACGGAAGATTTATACAAAAAAAACGATAACAATACACCTTTCTGCGTGCTCAACGCAACAGCATCAAGTGATTGCATCAACAAAAAAATTACAACAATTAATATTTAAAACACATAAAATAGAATTTAGGATGTAAAAGCTGTTGCGTTGAGCACACAAAAAGGTGTATTGTTATCGTTTTTTGTTTAAATCTTCTGTTCCTCATTTATATTTTTTTACCTTTTAATTTATATTTCTATTATTTGTTTCTGTATTACATTAGAAATAGCTGCATATGCGTCATTCTATATAATACAAAGAGATTTTAATTAAGTTTTAATTAATTTTTGACTAATTAATTTATAGTTAATATCTTTGTTAAATTTTGTTAATTATAACTGTTAACTCCCCTATTCTAAATTTGAAAAGCCTGCCTCCTATATTCTGTAATTCAGCTATGTTGAGAAACTTTTTTTTTAGATAAAGGGCTATTGTTCCATTGATGGAATCAAGTGAAAGGAAAAAAAAACAGGGATATAGAGATTTCTGCATAAGCTTTCTTTAGTAGATGCTTTATAAAGAAACGGCCGATCCAGCTATGTTGAACCTTTTTTCAGATAGACTGTTGTTCAAGAGATAGATCAAATTAGAGGAGAAAAAAAACAGGATATGAGATTTCTGCATAAGCTTTGCTATTGATAACTACAAAAACGTGATCCAACTATTTAGAATTGCTTTTTTCAAGATGAGACTATTTGTTCAAGAGATAGATCAAGTGAGAGAAAAAAAAAAAAAAAAACAGGGATATGATTTCTACAAAGCTCTTTGTAAATGCTTTACAAAACGTAGTCCAGCTATGTTGAACCTTTTTTCAGATAGACTGTTGTTCAAGAGATAGATCAAGTGAGAGAAAAAAAAACAGGGATATGAGATTTCTGCATAAGCTTTCTTTATTGTCTTCTAAAAAACGTAGGTATCAGCTATGTTGGAACCTTTTTCAGATAGACTATTTACAATTTCAAAGAGATAGATCAAGTGGAGAAAAAAAAACAGGGTTAAGTTTCTGCATGAGCTTTCTTTGTTAGGAAATGCTTCTAAACACATATCACCTCCATCACCGATTTCTCAGTCATACATACGTGCGAGGATCCATGAGATGATCCGACGAAGCTGGAGCTGGTAGTAGTAAGTAGGCCAGTATCAAAATTAAATATATTCATATAATGAAAGTATATAAGATATAAAATAAATTTTAATAATTTTGAAGTTTAATAAATTTAATAAAAATTTAAAAACACACTTTTGAAGAATTCACAAAAAGTAGATTTTTTATATTTTTAATTATTTTTCTG